>CAJNSZ010001380.1:13116-23728 GCA_905329745.1 Rotaria sp. Silwood2 | reverse complement strand
GGTGTGGTGGGGGGGGGGGGGTGGGGGGGGGGGTAGGGGTGTGGGGGTGGGGTGTGGGTGGGGTGTGGGTGTGGGTGTGGGATGTGCTTGCACGTGCCTGTTGATGTGGGTCTGGGGTGGGTGTGGGTGTAGGTGTGGGTATGGTTTTGGGCGTAGGTGAAGAGATAATCCACATCAAGAGGCACGCACCCACACTCACACCCACCCACAGCCACACCCACACCGCACACCCACCCACATCCACACACACACCGACCCGCACACCCACACCCACTACACCCACACCCACACCCACACTCACACCCATCCACACCCACACCCACACCCATCCACACCCACACCCTTTTTAATAAAAAATACAATAATGTCATTTTCAGAGAAACTTGTTGTGCTTGTTTCTCTGCAATAAAGCAGCATGGGGACGAATCCTTTTAGGGTTTTTATCTACGCTATGAGTCCTACCTATGAGCAAAATATGAGCTCAAAGGAAGTGTATCAGTTGGTGAGGTTCTCTCGTTAGTCGAATATCTTGATGAGGCTGTGCACATAGAGCGAGAATGTCCAAGAAGACGCCTTTTACCTTCGCTATCGAAGCAAGCTCTGTTGACTGTGATGGCGCGTTCACAGAAATGATATAGATTGAAAGGAGTTGTTGTAAATCATGAAGTTTAACGATCGCTATTTGAATCAATAAATCCGACATGACGAGAAATACTTTTTCGTTTCTGACATTGCGAATATAATCGATACCTCTGTCTACATCATTGAATGAGTGAATTGAATCAATAACACGATACAATTGGCTACTAATCGAATTTTCAGTCTCATCACTTTCGCCAATATAAACGACAATAAATTCATGAAACTTTCGTTGTTTTTCCTACTCAGAAGACATGTTCTTTTGCTTGGTTACATACGTTCAATGGTGACTTGGATCAATCACGCATTTTTCTTCTTTTTTTTTGTTTTTGAAACCATTTCGTTTCACCAATCTTGACGGCGAGAGACATATAATGCGCCTACGAACACAATTCTTCTCTAATCAATTAATTTCTCACTACTCTCAAAAAAACTTCATTATGCCTCGGCACAATAGAATGAAAAAAAAATGCAATTTCATTTGATCTGATGACGTGTAACAGCAGCAGAAATTCATTTCAACGTGTTATGTAAACAGCTGCATGTTTTGTAAATTCAGTGCGTTTGTTTCATACGGCTGAGATAGAGACTCAAAAAATAGATGGTTGTTATGTTCATATATGATGGGCAATCTTATTGTTCAGGACAAAAAAGTGCGCATATATTCAACCACTAGTCTGAATAAAGATTCAATAGTATGATGTTGAATGACCTCGAGCTTGAACCATTAGAGTCAAAGACAGTAAAAACTGCGATTCTTTTTATAGTCTCAAGAAAACTGTGCGGATCTCTTCTTGTCTTGTCATACATGTGCGTGAATATGATGGTGTGATAAAAAGAATAGAAGTGGTGAAGAAGCGTGTGGGTGTGGGTGTTCTTTATTCAAACACCAACATCATATACGTCCACATCCACACCCATGACATATTTTTTTTTAGAGTATTACTTCTTTCTTTAATTCAGCGTGAGCAAGGATACTTGTTTACTTTTCATATAGCTCTCATGCTTACTCAGCAGTGTTTTTAACGTTAAGTACCTCAAGCAAAAGTAAAGTACTCAAGATACTTACGGTTTTTGAAAAGTACTGTGTTTTGTACTTTACGAAAAAAAAACAAAGTAACTTGAGAATACTTTGTAAGATAAAAATGTACTTTGTTTAATTTTTACGCCATCACTTTAAAGTTACTCGTCTTTCTCTTGTTTATGTGTTTCACCTGTAGATAGAGCCAAGAACCTTTTTTTTTCTTTTAGTTGAATTGAACTCATCATCGAAATTTTCATTTCTCTTTTTAGATTTCGATAGCTCTTATATTGATCTTCTTGACTTGTTGCTGTTGAATAATTATTTATTATTTGATATACATTCATCAAGTTTAATTATTCGTTCGAAACAATGCTATTTTCTTTACTTGTTCTTATGGAATAATTATTCCTTGTTCAGTGTTCAGCGACAGCTTGCAAAAACACATAAAAGTCTCATACAATCCGAAAACCAAAAGAAACTGAAGCTATTAAATGTACAAACCGTTGTGGAAAATATTGCTGCAGGTGATCAGAATAAATACATACTATAGTACAATGTTGTCATCGGAATGAATTTTACTATTGAGTAGAATATAATTGTTTCCGATGCTTATGCAACAGCAGTTGTCACATTAAATTAGAAATTTCAATTGAATCAACTTCATAATTTTGCGATCACTATGCCGATATACACGAAGAAGAATAATAACAACGATTTTTTTTCTGTTTTTTTTTATTCGTTGTATACATATTGTAGTAAAATTTAGTTCAGAAAAGTTTTTCTCAAACTTGTTCAGATAAATGTGTCTATATTTTTTACTTATTTTTATTTTGCTTTTTTTGAATAGGAATATATCTTTAATTAAAAGGTAAAACTAATAAGAATCCTGTCTTTGTTTTTCTTGAATCATCTTCTAGCGTTGGTACTTTGCGGTACTTTGTCAATAGGAACGAAGTACTTATTTGCGCTCTCTGTTTTAGATTTCCGTTCAAAACACTGTATTTCACTATGCTCTTTGCCATGTGGGTCAGTATCATATAGTCACATAAGAGCAATTAAAGTATATTTATATGCTTCGGAACAAATTACTACGTCCAGAGGCTGATCATATGCTACATTTCTCACTAGTATCACCTAGTACAATTAGTTGTAAAGGCTTACAATCAGTGAACTTGCCGATAGAAAAAGAAACAGAGTATACAATGAAACCGCTTCAAAACTTCTTAGAGCCTTGGGCTTTCTATTTCAGTAGTAAAGCTGTATATATACGGCCACCGTCCCTATAGGGTTAAGAAAAACTTCCTTTTCTTGATTGAGTTTTGACATCATCCAATTTCTATTGCGCGGGTTTATTCTTCAACATTAAATAAGAAAACAAAACCTGTAGAGATAATTGGTCTTTTGGTTTTTTTATCTTCTCTATTAATCATCTCTAAATATTTATCTTAGTTTTATTTCAGACTTGTTTTCATTAAATTAGTTCAATATTCTTTCAACTAAATTATCATTAAAATCGAATATATATTAAGATGAAAATAAAGTTTGGCACAACATCGCATAATGTAATTCGTGCTGAATTTTTTGCTAGCATTCTTCTCGGCTTTACCTGTGTCACTCTTACAACTCGAAACCTTCTTGACAACGCTCATGAATCAATTCTCCGTTCATCGATGATAAATGTGACATCAATTAAGATGAGATTCTTTTGTGGTATTCCTTATGACGATTGTCTTTGTTCTGTACAATCAAAGAAAAACGAACATTTCAAATATTGTCTCACTGAGATTTTTTTATGGGCAGTCGTATTTTTATACTAGTATCATTCGTGATACAGATCCGTCTTATTCGAGACCTTTTCACCTTAAGTGGAAAGTATGTTCGTTTAATTGTCTACGTTCTATGGATCACTTCTATATTTCTCTTCGTCATTATTGCAAATGGCATCTATCGGAATAATTGTTTTCATCGTTATATAAATGTGTTTTTTTGTTGTACCGATGCACTTCTGTTGCTCTGCGTGTTCTATGATGTAGTCAGTATCAAAGACATTGATCGTTCTCCACGTAATAATCATGATGCTTTTAACGATTCAGTATTAGAAGAAATTGATAATGATCCTATATTTTGACGAGATTTACTCTAATTCGATAAAACCTAAATCCTTCTTGATGATTTTCTCATCAACTGTCCATATTTTTCTTTGCCTTCTCAGCTATGTGACGTTTGTACTCTTAATTTTTTGTAATTATTAATGAATTGTATATGTGAAGTTGTTTTTTGTGTCTTTATATTAATAATAAATACATTTCGAATATAGCATTTTTATTCAACTATGGATAATGTTTATCTTTGCAGTAGTTAATAATATAAGACATAAAAAGTTATCTACTCGATCAAATATCAATTGGCAACTAACTAGTAATATTGGTTGTTTTAGCTAAAGAAAAATTAAATATATAGTCGTAAATATTTGCATTTTCGATAGAAAATAACTCATGTTTACGTGCTCTATAGAAATTATCCATTGTGAACTACAAGCTAAATTATTCGAAAATGACTCGAAATATAATATCTATTGCTTTTCAAACTGAAGTTCTGATCGTAAAACTTTTGAAGATGAATCCATCTTATATTTTTCTTGTGCTATCATATTGCAAAAATTGATTTTCTCAATAAACAAACAATATTTTTCGAAATACATCCACCAAGTTTTTCGTAACTATATTATACAAGTAAAATCAAAATCAATCAGATAGATATTGAAGTTATCGAGGCAAATTTCACTAAGAGTACTATTCAACTTTGACAAAAAAAAATTTTTTTCAAATTTCGAATTGCCAACATCTTATCTATCATTAAAATAGTAATAAAATAAATTATTGAAGGTGAACCAGAAAGACTTAATAATCAATCTAGCTATCATATCTTTTATTTCTCCTTTAGGTGTGAATGTAAACATTCGTCTACACTTGCCCTACACATCTACATACTTATATTTTTTTCCTCGATAAAATCGTTTATTTGTCTCTAATGAAACTTATACTTTAAACAAACAAGAGACTCTTCTAAATTAAATTTGTTTTCAAAATAACTGGTTTTCATATCATATTTTTTTTGAGACAATCACTTCCGAAAATTTGTAAAAACAAAAATCCATCGATTTTCTCATATTCAGGATATTTGCAGTGATTTTGTCGAAAATATTGGTCATTTATTATACTCTACCTGTTATTTTCATTGAGTTGAACTTTGGTTTGTTTTATTTTTTTCGTTTAGTTTTTAGTAGAACTATGCCACTAAAATTGAATTTGACCAATGAAGAATCAGGTTTAAAAAATAAATAATTTTTATTTATTATTATTATTGGAACTATTGGCATTGTTTTACTAATAACTCTTCTGATAATTATTATCAATATTCAACATAAAAAAACAAAAAACCATCTAAAGATTCAAAATCAACTAGAAAAAAAATCTTTATCTGGTTCAAAATTTGATTCAGATTTAACAACTGAAAGTACTGCTCAAAAATGGGTTGTGGGTAGAACAAATGTACTCACACCCACACCCTTCTGTTTTCTATTCATAATAATCTGATTGGTGTACTCTTGTTGATCAACAATACTCTTTGTCTTTAAAGAGTTTGCAGAATGATTGTTACATTGAATACAACAATTAATATGATGATGAAGATGAACCATGTTGCTATTCTGCAGTAGTATCTGATAAACAGCGTGAAAAACATTGACGTAGCCAACTGTTTCTTTTCACCTTCGATCGACTTTCACAATCGCCAATCCACAAATGAATCCATGAACGATATTGATAGTCGATTTGACAGATGAAATTATGATTTATCGATAGACGATGTATATTTTCGATGAACCATTCTCGTGTTACTAGAGGTTCACGTAGTTTTTCCGCTGTACTAATCTGACAATTTTTAACAAAGAATGAAGCACTTGATAAATGTTCGAACCGATCGATTAAAATCGTCATTTGCCGACGAGTATTGATAGAAATTATCAATCGTTGAACACATGGAAAGAACTGAGTCCATGGAAGCTCCTCATCATCTGAAAAGCTTGAATAGTGAGATAGATTTAATATACGAATATTGACGAGAGGCATGATATGAGTCTGATGAGAAATTTTCCAAGAAAAAGAACTGGTAATTATAAGATGAGAGAGCATCGGCATCAATTGATGAATGACTTCTATTAGCATCTCTAAAGTCCATCCGCTTATTTGCACAGTCAACACTTCAACTTTTGAAAGATCAAACTGTTGATGATCAAAGTCTGGAGTAGAAAGTGACAGCTTCCGAATGTTTTTATAGCAATATGTCGAAGTTTTACTATTATCAAGAATAAGTTCAGTGATATGATCATAAAATATACCATACTGTTCTCTAGGTACAGTTGTTGTATGAGATAAAATTGATTCTGACGGATGTGAACAGATTGTTGAAGCAAATCGAGGTACAGTGAAAAGACTCCGTGATTGACGATTATAGACGACGAACCATTGCCGTTCTTGACCGATCCAAAATGAAGTTCGGAAAGGAGCAAGTATAAAGTCGTCGTTAACCCAATCATGTGTTTGATACCATGCTAATTTGAAATGGAAATCAAATTTAGTAAGCATTGTCAATTGATTCCTAATAAATATTTCCCAGTGATATCCGTTACATAAAGAATGGTAACCATTATTATTAACAATCAATTCTAAGTGTCGAAGAGAAGGCATTCGTAAGAGAAATTGTTGAATTGAATTTTGTGAAATTGAAACATCAAAAAATAGAAAGACATGGGATTAGATTAGATTTCTTACTTTCTATACTCACCTCGTATATTCATCGTCATATAGAGATAAACAAGTTTGAATGGTGACTCTTGATCGTTATTGATCAAATGATTCATTTCTGTTGAACTCCAATATATGATTGAAACATGAAGTGAAACTAGATTTGATGCAAGACGAAGTATTGAATACAATCGAGAAAATGAACATCTTTCTAAAGACAAATAGCGTAGACGAGGTAATTGAATAGGTGGAATTAACATTCCATGATTGGAATAGTCATCAGAACAAGAATTTACAATGATTCGTTTTAGTTGAGATGCAATCGAATTGATTGAAATTTGAGAATTGCTATCGATTTCAATCGAGTCAAGACATGGAAGTTTGTGTATGTCGGAAAAAGCAGATATGGAATTACGATCAATACTGATCAATGTTAATGCACGAAGATGAATCAATTGATTAATAGAAAAGAATGAAAGAAAGAGTTGAGATTGTCCTACTGTATCTTCACTATCTGAGAGTATAAGTGATTGAATTTGACAAGGTTTAATAGAACGACAAATGAGATCGAAATCTTTCTTGCAAATTGATTTAAAATTAAACAAATAGCCGTTATAATTGTATAATACTTGACTAATATATTGAGTGACATTCAGAAATGAATGAAAAATTTCTTGAGCCCAAAAATATTCAAATATCATATAAAGACATTCGACAGGCAAACGGTCAAGAAGACATGATGACATATTTATCTAAAAAATCAAGCTTTTATTACTTATTTGTTTCTTGTCGTAAATATTGTCAAAGAAAAGAATGAGTCATTCGATGTTTTTAGTCACAGAACAACACTTTTTTTTTGCTTCCATTTTCTTTCCCTCAGAACATTGTGTCGTCATCTAGCAACAACCGCTATAGTTTTTTTTTGTTGCAACTTTATAACATGTCAAAAAGAGTAGATCGCAGAGACAGAAACAAATAGAAAAATTTCGATTCGAACTAGGTTCTAAAATTTCAAATTCGATCCGATTCGATTCGTTTTCGGTCTTTGGTGCATTATTCTCTCAAATAAAAACAATTAACTCATCGCGAACTATTCATTTTCATTGTTCTGTCTGTCCCATACGTACGACAAAGCTCGTTATGATGATTTGACTGCCAGAAATTGCAGCAGTAGCTGAATTCCGTGAAATCTGAACTTCTAAGGATTTCGGAATTCAGATAACAAATAAAGAAAAGCAGGTATCAACAACAATTGTGAAGACTCCGAGGAACTGAAGGAAGTGAAGGATCTCAAGGAACCCAAGGAACTCATGAAGTTCAAGGAATCTAAGAAACCCAGGAAATCCGAAGGTCTGAAGGAAGCCTAGGAATTGAAATAATCCAAGGAAGTCAAAGAAACGACGGAATCTAAGTCACGCACGGAAGTCAATGAATCGTAAGAACTCTCAAATTTTAAAGTTCTGACATTTGTGCAGATGAAGGGCTTCGTCAATGTTGTGAGATTGAACAGATTAACGAATTAAGTTTCGTAAGGAGCGCTGGGCGGTAGTGGGAGTTACGGATGTTGGTGTGGTTGTGATAACTTCACTCTATGATGGTTGTTATTTAAGACGCATTTTGTTTGATGCGGCTTCATAGACGAAAAAGTTGCTTGTTTCTTTTAAGTTTGTTGAAAGAAGCTCATTTCTTTGAATTTACGTATTCGAAGCATATAAGATATTTTGGTTGGACTAAGAGATAGCTGTAGTTTAGAAAAGTCAATTCTCATACCGGCTAGATAGTTGCGATCAGCATAATATGTTACGTTGTATGGAAATATGTACAGCGGAATATAGAAAAGAAAAATTCTCATAATCGATGAAGTCGAAAAAATATAAACTGCTGTAGCTGTTGTGCTGACGAACTGTCAGACATGTAGCTAGGATGAAAGTTTATATGACTAGTAGCGTGATTGGTTGACATCTATCGGTAATAGTAATTTAGAAGCAGACTTGATTCAATACAGTAGGTTTTAAAATAATGATTTTGAAAAGTAAGAACTGTTTTTTCGCTTGACTTGAGTCACAAATCTGGTAATGCTATGAAAGTTCGAAGGAGACATGTTGGCTTCTAGCTCTCTTACAATTGGTGAACGGGTTTGAATGTTCGCGTAAAAGTCGACCTATTGTATATGCATCAGAAACAACTTCTTTGAATCAACAACAATAGAAATATTTTTGCTGGTGTTTCTTTCATAAAAAAGAAATAATGCTTTTGTCCACTGATCAATTGTTCTCCCGAAATATGGAATTTGCTGATGCTCTTCGTTATAATCTTGAAAAGGTACATGGTGAAGTAGTTGCTAAAACATTAAATATACTATCTGATAACCTGATGATCAATGCACAATCATTATCAGTTTGTCGTCGTGAGTGTGCTGCATTCCATGAAGATGAGGGCAAGGTACTCACAGTACCTACATCAGTATAATTACTGAGAATTTTCGAAGTACTCATATTGGGTATCCTGCTAAGGTTTTCTCAGTACATGGGTACTCTGAACTCAGTATTTTCTCTAGGGTCATTAAACAAAAATTTTAAATGCATACTATCAGAAAAAAATCGAAAGTATGCCTGACTAAATTCTAGCTAGAGTCTTATTGATGTTACTGTTCTGTTATTGGCATCACTACCTATCGATCATTGACTAGTATGGGTACCCTGGTTCAAAGAAGGAAAGTGTCTATCTTCAATAAACACTATTCAAACATGCTAATGAAAAGCGCTCACTTGCAAGACGAAAAATTGATTTGTTTTTTTATTGAATGAGTAAATACATTTCAGAAATGTTGTAATCACTGTACTCCATAGAAAATGTTCAATAGTTACGATGAATAAAAGTCAAAGCAAAAGAAGAAAGATATGAGAACACTAGTTCGGAAGTCATTTGATTTTCATTGCTGTATTGATAAACCATTTTTTGAGCAGGTGGTGTATGTAGTGATGTGTCTTCTCTTTACCAATTCACCTACACAATAAATAATTGATGTCTTGACAATAAACTTTATCGAAGTCTTCCATTATCAGTAATAATGTGCCGCTGACTAGTGTCTAGCCTGATCTTGGGACCTGTATGATATCAGGTCACGCACGATGATCTTTACAAGAGTCAGAAATCATCAATTGAATTGCAAAAGATTTTAACAATGCGAATGGTAATATTTGAACAAGGTTCAACGGTTCAAGGCAAGAAATGATCTTGGTCAACACCAACTTAAAAATGAAAAAAGATCAAGGTCACGCTTGTCTTCTATTCAAGAATGGAATCCTATTGTTCCCTACTATGATCGATAACAATACAGGCAACGAGTCTGCTACTCATCATAGCAGCCTAGTTTTATTTCAAAGCATGGATCCCTTCCATAGAACTTCGATTTACTATGGAGTCCCCGCTATTAAAAAAATATGTGGCTGTCCACAGTCTCTTATTGTGAACAAGGAATAACCCTAATATTAATGAAAAGTTATATCAACATTCGCACAAACTATACATAGATTATTTTTGCGTCTTTTTTTAAAAACAGTTTGGTGTTTCTTGTCTCACAGTAACAGAGAACTTTTAGATAGTATTAAACAATGAATTTTTACACAAAGAAATGGACAATTTTCCGAGTAAACTTAAAACTGCATTAGATTCAAGAAAAAAACAAGTAGCTCTTACACTAAATTATACCACGAACAGTTCCTTGAGAAAACATGTTACTTAATCTTGTACAGTTTTCCATTGAAAAGTTAGGGCGTCGGTTTACAGCTGTGGAACAGGGTGTACGACTATAGGTATGCCGAAATATCATTATAATTCCTCAATAAATGAATAAATCCCGCAGAAAAAATAAATCTCGGTAATCCCTCAAAAAATTGTATCTTAGCACTTAAAAATATCTGTAATTTCTATAGAAAATCTTAGACAATATCTGAAAACAAATGTAAAAAGATCACATCATACCGATTCTGTAACATACGGTTCAATTCGAAAAAAAAAGTTTTCCAGAGCTGAGTTATATACATTTTGATGTTGTAGCAAGACTTATTGTAAAGAGAGTATTCATTATCTCAAAGATATTTCATTGTATACATGCTTTTTGAGGTAGATTTATGAAAGAAAA
>CAJNSZ010001380.1:0-13016 GCA_905329745.1 Rotaria sp. Silwood2 | reverse complement strand
TATGCTAGAAAATCTTTCCAACACGATAGTTCATTAATATAAATCATACATAAAAAACGGAAACATGTATTTGAATCTGAATCATGTAGTATACTCAAACCTGTTCTCGTCGAACATTGGTTAATCATTTGCTTTTACATAACGATACTCTGACAAACATATAGAATGTTTATTTAAAAGGCGAACTAAGAAAAACAACTTCACTTACGTAATCGAATATTTGGTGAGGGTGTAGATGTGGGGTATGGACAAGAGGGAAAAAGCGGATTCCGTCTATCCGGGATACGGTGAAAATCCACACAATCCAGAGGATACGATTACGATACAGCCGATACCCTCCTGATACGTACGATACGCATGATACGTTGCAGATACCAACGATACGAGTTCATTCAATTGAGAAACTCAGAGTATGTAGGACAGATTTAATGCGACTATGGCGAGCCAATGCTGATGAAGAATTTCGGTCAATTTCAAAGAATTTGCGATGTGGTTTGTCATTTATCCAACCATGAACACATCATTTTATAGAGTGAAATAGATTTAATATGAGAGACATAACAATTCTAATAATATAGCATCAAATAAATCTACATATTGAAGGTTCATTCACTGTGTGAAAAATAGTTGACAGATTCAACAGTTCTATGAATCAGTCCACATCACTAAAGACTGAACTTGTTCTCAATCGAATTCCTAGGCTTTGTTAATTTGAAAATACTTCCAGAAAACAATTTTAAGAACGACGATGCAACAACTACTAAAAAATATCGTTCTATAGTTTAGATATTCAAATATTTTTAGAACGAAACTGTAAAAGCAATATTTTTATGATTATGTGTACATAAATATCTCAACAAAAATGCATGTTTAACTCGAAATGTTTCATATACATTTCAAGTTGACATGTTTATCGTACAATGATAAGTTCAGATGAATGGCAACTAGATAAATTGATCAGTACTACCAGGTATACAAGGAAATGATCATTTTTTAGGTGTTTTTTGGATACATATGTGTGGTAACTCGATCACGTGACCGATCTGAAATTGCAGTCATAAAAAGAAGTTGTTAAAAACTTCCTGTGACAGAAAACGTGACTCTTTAGATAGTTTCTAGAACCCATGAAACTGTTGAAAAAATCATGATTTCGATCAAAGACACGGTTTTTAAAGGACCTTCGAACGAGATGTGATGGGGTAATTTTCTGATCTCATTGAATTTTTTCTTTTTAATGGCAAAGTCTAAGGTTTTTCTTTGAAATGTGGTTTCAGTCAGTACTTTAAAGAATTACTGACTTATAAAATTTGTTATAATCTCATTGTTCATCTTATTTCTTCAAAACAGATATGTTGGTTTCCGATTTTTTTTACTAGGTTTCATAAGACATTTTAAAATCTTTTTTCAGCAGTTCAAATAATGAGACCTAAAGCTTTTTTTTTAATTTCTATATAGTTCATAAGAGTTTATATTTTTAACATGCTCCTGTATGGTTTTTGATCGCATCAGTGAAGATACCAGACTATAAAGAATTTTCAGTTTAAATTAATGTTCAAAACAATATTTTATAACCGTCCAATGAAAATGAAGTAATGGGTATATAGTAGATTCTAGTGTTTTTGCCATATTTCCACAGCGTTTAGAATTAATAGACATTTTTTTCGTGTACTATGGCGCATTTTAGTGAATTTTAGATATTTACGAATTCTTTTGAAATCTATAACATTCGGAGCTAAGCATAACCTACCAGAATCTACTATATACCCATTACTTCATTTTCATTGGACGGTTATAAAATATTGTTTTGNTTTCTGTACCTACTTTCGCTCGATAGACGTGAAGAGATCCTTCAAGAAGCTGAAAAAAAACGATTTAGACGAAATTTTTTCGCACATTTTCCTATCCTTGATTCTGATATTCAAAACTCAATGCTGAATCTACTTTTCACATATTAACTTGTAGAGTAGAGTTTGTTCTACAAAAATATGACATTAAATTTAGTTTTTTTCTGACGAAATGTTTGCATTTTTTTCAGTTGCATTTTTGAAAAATCAATTTTTTCATCAGCATTCGATTCTGAGGGGAAATGATCAAAAAGTTGTCGATGTTCATGAACGGTGTCGGCGGCGGGGACTCGAAAATTTAAAACTTCCGAGTGCTCTCGGCGGCGCGGCGGCTGGAACTTATATGTCTCAGCGGCGGCTTAGGATTTTTAAAAATTTCGACCATCACGGCGGCGGCGGCTTAAATTTTCTCGCGTTGATCGGCGGCGGCGGCTCAGCCGCACGGCTTACACCTCTAGGTGTGAGTGTGGGTGTTATAACCCTTTATGTTTACCTATACCCAGATGTAGATCCAAACTCACCCACATACACTCATACCGACACTCCATATCCTGACATTGATGGAGTGACCGATGTCACGAGAATTCATTCTCATCGAATAATATTTTCTTAATTTATGGCATTAATCAAAGTGAATAGAACTGTTCTTGATAAACTAATCGGATGACAGTGTATTCATTTTCATTCTAGGAATATAATATGAGTTATCTGACGTTTACCGACGTTCAGTAGCTACTGCTGATTATAGGATTTCATCTAATTTTATAGACGAATACAAGTGAGTATTTATTCACAAAGTATTGTGAACAAAAAGACTCATAAATCTTATATGGGCCCTGTATTTCAACAAATAGAGCTTTTCATTACATGTTCCTACAAAATGAAAACGTACAACTAAAGTTGACTTCTAAGTTAGTAGAGAAAATTAAAAATCAATTTTTATTTCGAATACAAGTACATGCGGTAAGATTACGCTGAACAGTATATTTAAAAGTCACAATATGCAGTAATATTGGTCGATTCTTTCGCCGCAATTTAGGATGTGATAAGAATACAATGAATGGATAAAGTAATTGAACAATACATGGCATTAAGTAAATGTAGTTTAGTTGTTGTTCGATAAGAAAATAGGGTGACCAAAAAACATTGATTACTAACACCACATTTAGCGGCATCCACAAAATGAGATAGAGAAGTGTAATCGATAATAATTGTAATGTCATCTTTCGATCACGTTGCCACTTGTAGACTTTTAAATGCATAAAGCGCTTTTGCCAAAGGACTCGTATAAAGAGTGATAAAGATGCAATCGGTATGATTACAAATGGTAATCCAACATTGACAATTGCTTCAATAGCAGGAAGTGTTACATCTTTATAATAACATGGCCAAATACAGAAACGATAAGAATAATCATATGTACTTTCACAGGGATAGAAAGCAATAGCTCCAATGTAGAAAAACAATGAATAGAGTGGGATCAAAATTATCGGAATATAGTGGGAAAAAAGTCGTTTTAGCGGTGAATTAGTGAAATATGTGTGAAAAATAAGAATATGTCGTTCAATACAAGCAAAAGCCATGATTAACAAATTACTAACATTGATACCATAAAAGGTAATATTAGCATAGAACCAGAATAAATTCGATGGTGGCCAAGTATATGAACGGCGCCAATATTCTTCGAGAATTTCCAAAACATTCGTATTGAAGATAAGACTTACGACTAACAAGACAAGAATAGTATGATTGAACAATGATTTACATAAATGTGAGTTGAATATGAAGTAATATATGAGAAAGATTGAACATAGACATGAAGGTACCTGAACAATAATAAAGATTACCAATTTGAGCCACAGTCCATTTTCCATTATTGGAGCGGATATCATATCATATTAACAAGTATTCATCACAGAACTATTTTGAGGTGCTCTTAATCATGAAGAATTGTCAAGAAAAAAATATGTTCTTCTTCTAATGTAAAAATACAATCAGAGCATGATGAACCCGATAACTGGAAAAAAAAGTCATATTTACTCTGTTTTATTTGAGATTTTCTTAATTCTTAATAAACGAGAAATGTTAAACATCTGAAATTTTTCAGATCACAAAAAAATGAATTAGTGTTGTTATGTTCTGCGTAATTGTGCTGTTTATCGTCAAATAAATTTTTTTGATGTTTTTCTGCATAGACTGACGAGAATAGATTTCTTCCTACTTCTTACAGTGAAAATTTGTTATTTGTTTTTTTCACTATTAAATTTCTATTGAAAATATATTATTCCTCACACAAAACAAAAGCATTTTTGCGGATATCATTAATACTTTCATTGTCTCGATTGATCTTCGGAACAAAGACAATATAATTAAACTTTCTCGATAATTCATTTTCATGCATTGTTTTTCTTTTTTCTAAGAGCGACATACAGTAAAACCTGTCTAATGTGAACACCGTCGGGACCAACGAAAAACGTTCAGTATAACAGGGTGTTCATAAAGGAGGGGGACAAGCAAAATCAGATAAAAACTTCAGTTTGACTATTTAGTTACAACGTTAAAGGAATTAATTTATTTTATTCAAGTTAATAACCTTTCACACTGTACATATTTAACAAAAACGTTAAACACAGTTTTTGGTTTTCTATTCATTAGATCGATAAGATGAACCAGTTTCATTTGATTTAATTAGATTAACCACTTGGCTCTTAATGACGAGTATACTCGTCAAACAAGTTTTCATGGATAAAATGAATACTATAACTTTTTAACCGTGTTGTCTTTGTATTCTTTGAGTCGACTCTAGTATCCAGTATCTACTGGAGCTCACACTCTACTGAATATATACTTTGTTCACTACAGTTTAATTATCTCTGAATTTGTAAAAGTTACTTTGAAAAAGTGCACTAGATAGTTTTAAAAAAACTTAACACTCAAGTGGTTAATCTTTTGATCTAAGGTAAGATCATTACGAATAGTAATCTGAAACAAAAATTGGACGAGCATCCAATTAATACATTAGCCTTTGTTTTGTTATTCTTTTTCTTTTCCTCATCTTATTCTGTCTCTGTCGTTGATTGAATTAAATCATATGTCTAATGAGCTTTTTGACAAATGTCTATTTCCTTCCAATCGCATAATTTCGTTATGGTGGCGCCTTCTATTTATGTTCACATTAATAAGGTCAATGTATACAAATGGGACTAAAAAATGCGTTCACATTCAGAATCAAGGGGGGTTCATAAAGGAGGGGTGCAAAACAAGCAAAATTCGCTCGGGGGGACCGCAGGGTGTTCAGTTTAACAGGGTGTTCATAAAGGAGGGGTGTTCACAGAGAGAGGTTTTACTGTATTATATTAGGACTTCTTAAAATAGATAATAGTATTTGTTTTTCATAAATTCTATAGAAGACAAAAAAACCCACACACATAAACTATCTCTCATGGAAATCTGTGCTGCTCAAAATAGCTATTGGTATAATAATCGACACAAGAGTATTACATTGTCATAACAAAAAATAATGAAATTCAAAATTTTAAATGCAAACAAATTTTTTTAACATTTCGATTGGTACATTAAAAACATCACTATTCAATGTTTTAAATGAATTACAAATATTTGAAAATAGCCAAATTACAAACACTTACTTATTGTCATTGTCATTTTTGGCTTATTCAGTTTTTCGTAAATAGTTACATTTAATGGTTATTATTGTCAGTTTCAAGATGATTCGATAGGCCTTTGTTTTTGGTATACTTACTTTCAACGATATTGACTGTAGTTCAAAAGATAATTAATGATGATCTTTTCATAAATGCTATTCATCGCTAAAAATCAAGTCATAAAGCGGAAACAAAAACTGTATAACATTGATCAAAACGTGTGCTTATTGAATTTGAACTAAAGTTTAATTAACATTTTCAGTCCCATGGTAGCAAAAACGATACATATGTTTTATAATTATTTTTTAAAACATACATAATTTATTAAAATTAGTCACTGATCTCTTGATATGAAGCAATAAAGAGTACTCTAGAATCCTTTCTAAGTATCTGTAGGATGTGGATGTGGGTGAGTGTGAACATTCTCTGCAATAAACTTAGTCACATCCACCTTGTTCATTTAAGGTGCAAAGGGCATCGTTTTTGTAGACTAGTTGTTCGAAGTGACTACAGAGCTCCCCGGTGCATCTTATTGATCAACCTTTCGTAACGACTCGAAGGATTGATTTCGGCAGATCGAAATATTTAAACTTATTGTCGAATCCTCGATTTATTTGTGTACTCTGCCTGCTCTATATGAAGCTCCGACGCTTACCAAAGTGCATCGTGGACGGGTTTCGAGGGACGAAATCTTTGAAAAAAAAAGAATCAATGGTTGGACATCATATTTCAGAGCCCTCAAAAACCATAGCATAGGAGCTGAAGTAAAAACTTGAACATAAGGACTTACACGTTACAAAACTTTACCAGAGTCATCGCATCGTATTTAACAAATGCAGAATAAAAGGATAGAGCACAAGCATTTATGATTACAAATCTCTCGTCGAAGGATTGGATTATATGTCAGCTACTATTTCTTGATAATATGTTTGAAATTGTGTATGACAATACTTTCACTTTTTCCAATTTTATTCTAAATTCGTTTTTGCTAATTTTTGAAAAAAACTGAAGATTTTATAAATTTAAAAAAGAAAAATAGGATTATTAAAATTGTTGCTTATTCCAATTAAGACGACTCTACAGAACTCAATTGATTTCAAGAGAATCGTCGTTTAAACAAATGTTATGAAGAAAATATAGGCGAGTTATCGTACAAAAATTTTGGAGTATTCAGTGTGAGTTTTGAATTTATATATGCAAACATATTCATGAATCTGAGAAGTTTTCAAAAAAATTAATTTAAAATCATTTAGGATGAATATTCGAATTTAAATTTTAGACATTGAGATTTTCTTTAAATATGAATTTGAGACAATTTAAATATGAAATCAATAACACAAAAAAATGACATTTCAATTATTCATCAGATGATATTCCAATATAATTAGACTTTTAACAACATAACAAAATAGTTTCATTAGGATACTAGACTGTTGATCTTAAATATTGATCCTAAAAAAGAAAACATAAAAGGAACAGGAAATATATCGCAAACAAAAATAACTTCAATCAACATCATTAACGAATGTTGAAAAAAATAAACTCAGTTGATTTCTATAGCATTTTCAATCAATTAACATTAATTGAAAGCTTACTTAGTGCAAGGATAGAAAAGATGAGATATTAATAAGAAGATTATGTGCAATAATGTAGAATTTAAAACAATGGATTTTGATCGTCATATTATTACTAATGTAGAAATGATCTTATTGAAAAAGTATGCAATTATCAATGTGAAATAAAATTCTTTTTTGTTCGATGCCTAACATTGATTGAGTCTAAGTAGAGAATGTATTATTAATCGTCTCCAATTGTAAATGTATGCTATCTTTTGCAATATTATTCCAATATTTTTTATCCCACTATATTACGAAGAGTTGTTCTGAAGAGTAGTACTTTTTAACTTCCATATGTTAACATTGATACCACCTAATGTTTATTCTAATAAAAACGAATCTCTGTTTTCTAGGAGTAAAGTTTAACTAAAACCACATGCATACGAATCTTCATTGAAACGATTTTCTAAACTATCCATTTTTTGATGACAAAATGCCATAAAACAAGACAATTTTAAAAACAGAAGAAACTTGTTTTTTTCGATAAAAGAATGCTAAAAAGCATATGCAAATGCGTTACAAACAAATGCATTCAAACAATGCTTTTTAGATGTGTCTTAGTTTGAGAAACCATGTTAAAATGCACTTTCATACAAATTTCTTTTCCACGAAGTATATTCACGTGGGTGTGAGGGTGTGGAAGCAGTCCTTACTCTTCACTTATGTAATAGCGACACATTTCTACATCCCCACTCCTACATCGTGTGGACATTCGGGGCTAAAATTGGTTTCGATAATTAAATACAAGTACTAACTGATGAGTTGATGGCAATTTTAGTACTTAAGTTAGATATTAATTCAATTGTTCATTTGATTTAATCAGTCTCTAATCCAAAACAATGCAAAATTAACTAAAACTGGTGTGGGTGGGGTGTGAGTGTGGGTGTGGATGACTGACTGACGAAAGCAAGAACACATTCACACCCACACCCACCCACACTCACACCCACACCCACACCCACACCCACACCCTGTTTTGATTCTTTTCTATACTTTCTCTCCTTCACACTTTTAAAAATTTTTCTATTGTATTTACTTATCGCTTATGATTTCACAGAAAAGAATCACGGTGTGGCAGGTTTTCTCTTCTAACTAGCAAAATATCGATTCGATGAGTGTTTTTGCTTTGAATTTTACAATTCATTTTTTCGTAAAAAACACAAAGAAATAGACGAAATTCAAGAACATTTTGGATGAGCCTCAAGGCAAAATTGAAAAACATCCAACAGGCATGTAATGTTTTTTGCCAATGATCAACATATAAAATAGAGTCTTACTCATTTCTTCTCACCTATTCTTACGTCTCATTTCTATGTGAGATGGTGTGGACAGTCTGTTTTCTCTAATATTGCCTTGCCTTTCTCTTCTGCAAGATTGTTCAGTTTCTTTCTAGTTAACGATTGAATAGATTTTGCGAGTTGAGAAGAGTGAGGTTTGGCATGTGGCTAGGTTAGAGATTTTTTTCTCTTCTCTCACACCTACACCCACGCTCCATACCCCACACACCACACCCATCATTCCAAGAATATCTAATATCATCCCATATTGTCAATGTCGTTTGCTATGCAGACCTTACTTTTAGCTACGCAATTAGTGGATAAGCCAACGATAAGACAATTTTTTTCATCCACACTATAACAGCCGAAAGCTACATGCATCTTGTTTTCTTTTCTTCCTTAACGCAAGCAGTTGAAGAACAATTTTTCTTGTTGTTTCATCAAATAAATCATTGTCAATAAATAATCACTTCGACAGTGTCACGAGGAGCGCACACTTGAGTGTCAGGCATATTGCTTCGAGTTTTCTTCCATTTCTCTCGAAAGAAATCGATGCAACAACCATTACGAATGCTTCAATGTTTCACTATTTGAAAGAGTTTTTAAACGCTGTTCAAGACTGCTCCTTTGCAAAACACAATCCCGACGATCTATGCAATATAACTTTTTTAAAATGGTATTATATGAGCCATATTGGTGAGAGCTAGATTCAAACGAACATTGTGGTTCAACTAAATTCTAACATCCTGTAGAAACTGCAGTCACTATCTGATTTTTAAAAAAAGTTATTATTGTCTAAAAGCTAAGGACCTCTACAAACGGCAGTATTCTTCGTAAAAAAAAAAAATTTCTATAAAAATCTTTTACAGCCATTCATTTTCAATGTTCATTCTTAATGATCGAATTTTTATAAGTAAAATTTAAAATCTCATCGTTTTCCAGATTTCAGTTATTGGAGATTCGATTTCTAACTCGCTTTCTTCTCTATACTTTATTACTTAGCATTTATAACGTGTCAACAGACAGTAAGCAACAAGTTGTGTAATTACATGACTCTTTACATCAAATGAAACACTCCATACTTCTCTCTGTTATATATCTTATTCTTTTCAGATTATCTAGAATGCATCGTTGTCTTCTTGATGTTCTACCAACTGAATTATTCTATATAATTTTTGATTATTTTTCGGGCCATGAAATTCTCACAATATTTTCAAATGTTACTCCTTATATCAACAAGATTTTACTCTCATACTCAAATTATCAAGTAAATTTCAAGTCGATCCTTAAATTTGACTTTGACTGTGTTTGTCAACAAATACGACCGGATCAAATTGTTTCATTGACACTTTCTGATGCTGATGATACAGCATATCAATCTGAGCTGTTTCTGTCTCATTTTCAAATCGAATCATTCACTCGGCTTCGATCATTAACCTTACACAATGTTGAAACAAAATCGTTGCTGATCATTCTTCAACAAATATGTAAATTAAATCGAAATTTTCGACTTTCGTTAGAAAATTGTGATATCAAACCTTTGGCTTCGATTCAAATTCCATTTCAATTACGATATTTAAAATTTGGTGACTGTAAGTCATGAGAATTTGCATATCTGTTTTCTTTGTTTAATTTCAATAGGTCAGTATTCGCTGTTGATACCTTCAATTATATTTCTAAATACACATCTCAACTTCAGAGACTCAATATTCACTGTAATAACATGAGAGACATAAGTGCTTCACTGTTGAAATTGCCTCAACTCACATGTCTTGTTCTTACAATCAAGTGTAAGTATCATTCATTTGTCAAGCACTATGATATAAGAGAAAAGCAGCATTTTGGTAGATTTATAGACGAAAGATCGTACAACCTATATTTTCAAAAGAGAAAATTTTGACTATTTGATGGTCAGTCTATTTCTGTGCAATGATATTTTTTATATAGGTTTCGATAAAAATCTGTGAGATGGAAACCTATTGCAAGAATCGCTTTATCCTTTCATCTATGATTTTGTATAAAGTACTATCTGTAATCCAAACAGTTTTGCTTGATAACGGATCATCGATGGATATGATTCCCAGATGTATGACAGACCCTATGTCTTTGGATTTTACCCCCACACCGATATTGATACGTCTCCTATTCAACGACTTCCACTTTTATTCCAATCCGATGAGCTAATACGAAAATGAAAAAATTGAAGATATACAGAGGATTGACGATTTTTTATCAAGAAAAGATATCATATATATTCGTATATGACTCAGATCCTTGAATCAAGCATCCATTTGAGATGACTCTAGGAATCCTGACTCAACAAAAACTAAAACAATAAAATAGAAGATTGTGGTATCGTGGACGAAGGCCATGATGTTCTGTATGGTTCCTCTGTCTATCTGAAAAGAAAACTGGTTTGTCTGAAAATAATCAAATAAGTTAATTTTTTCTTAAAATCCAATGACTTTGATCGAACTCTTATCTCCTTCATTACAAAGTAAACAAAAATTGTCTAACATTATCAGAATCTGATCTAATCTCGATTCAAAGGCGCGTCTACACAATTTTTATCTCGAGTAATTTATTAAGACTTTGGATTCTTTAAAAAAGAAAAGAGTGAATACATAACACTTCTATCGTTTTAGCACATTTGGAGTCTATAAATGATATCGAATATGTGCTTTTGAACTTGCCTCATCTCAAACATTTTGAATTACATGGTAAAAAGGTTAATCCTGGTTTAGCCAATGGACATCTATGGGAAAACATCACTAGTTCACTTGCTACATTTAATTTCATTTTTCATTTAAGAATCACTGAAATAGAACCAATTCTACATAGTTTTAGAACTTTCTTCTGGAGCGAAAAACGTTGGTTTGTAGCTTACGAAAACGATCGTCTGTTCACAGTGCCACGTTTCGCTAATGACCGTTGCATCGATAACTTTCAATCTCCTGTGTATTCAACAGCTCTTGATGATAAAATTTTCACGGATAGCATCACTACACTCGTATTATCACAGTCATTTGTTAATTTTCAACAACAACTTCCTAATGTTCGAACATTGCAGATCGCTAGCGATGTTCATCCACATCATCTTTCATGTATTATTAATGTAAAGCGAGTGGAGCATTTAATATTATCGTTTCCAATCCTACAACCATTATCAAACATTGTTCATATTCTAAACATTTATGGTCTTCGAGAATTGTCAATAATGACAAACCCATTTCAGCTTCTAGAACAACTCAAAGGTATGCAATTCAAAAATATCAGAACATTGACAATGCCCTCTGCATTTATATTTGATGATCATTATCCAGTTGAACAGCTATGTTTTATTTTTCCATGTGTACAACGCCTACGCATAGATTCAATTAACAAAGCAATCATGATCCGTATGATTGATGGATTTATACATTTGTCAGATGCATCGTTCTGTCTTAAATCATTTTCCAAACGCGATCAAATCGATTTGAAAGTAAAACCAGAATGGGCACTTTATGAAGTACGACGACTAAAATGTTTCACCTATACTTGTCGATATGAAAATTCATATCTACACGTATGGATCAGTGAACAAGTGAGTCAGCTGCAAATGAAAATATTTTTCTTGTTCTAATAGTATTGTTATTTAGCCTTTATCTTCTTCCGAAATATGGCATTCGTTGCAACAAAGAAATCACTGGTATTACAGAGTTAAATCGATTAGCAGATCGTTGGTTAATCCATTGATCAATTTTATCAATACTTTCATTCCCTCGTCTTAAAGGAGGACCGTGAAAAAAATACGTCGTCCGTTTGCGTGTTACAAGGTCAAAAGATATCAGGTTAAAAGAACATCAAAGTCCAAAAACAGACATCTACGATGAGTTTTTGATAAAAGTTTACGAAAATAAAACGACATCGAAGAATCTGAATCTGAAATCAGGTTTTCAAGAATTCAAACAATTATTTTTATGAAAAGCACACACATTGCTCTCTTCATTATTTTCTAAAGAAAAAGCGAGTTTACTTGAGAAAAAGACATTTGCAAGAAGGGAAAATCGAAATATGGAAAATAATGTGAGTTTGGAATCTATAATTGCTCTTTAATTTCGGTAACCTCTTTGCAGTATCGTTGTCAGCATGGGTCAGAGTATGTTCTAATGCGGAGAGTGTGACAGTAAATCGTAGCATAATGAAATAATGGTTACATACTACTGGCGCTTACTCTGAAGTGCACGATATTGAATAATTCCTGTTTATCTACAGTAGTTCTGAGTGAAATAGCCTTTTTCTGTACACTCTAGCTAAGTCGAAAGAGATAGCATAGAAAGAATTTTATAAGTGAGTTACAGCCTGTAAAGTAAATACAGAGTAACCAATGATTGTTTTAATGTATTTCAATAACGCAGCAAAAGATTACGAACAAGACCTGAGAGAAATGGTGGCGAACGACTGACCACTAATACTGCAAACGCAGGGTATTGTTGCTTCACAAAAGACATATGCAAAACCAACATTTATCGAGAATACACAAGTAACGCGACGCAAACGTCGCCAACCCTCTACTGAAAGGATTTTAGCAAAGAATAGCTGCCAGCAGGCTATCCTGCAAAGTGAGTGTGAATTTCG
>CAJNSZ010001379.1:14406-28496 GCA_905329745.1 Rotaria sp. Silwood2 | reverse complement strand
TTCGTATTTTTGCAAAAAACTTCACTTAATCCTCTGAAGAAGTCTCGATTTTGAAGAAAAGTTCGCTAAAGACCCTAACAAAACATGTCGAAGACATGCAAAGTACAGAATTCGATGGATCTTTATGTCCTCGTTCTTACGCTGAAAACCACAGATCTCTATCTTGCTTCAATCAAAAGTTATCCTAAAAATTAGTTACTCTTCAAACATTTTAAGATTTCAATGAATTTGTACAGAAAAAAAATGCCACGTCTTTTTCTAATAGACTTTTTATACATCAAACTATATTTGTTGTTCAATGTAAATACACCATTAGATGCAGCGCATTTTGGGTTTTCTTTCTATATATAGAAAGTTAACAAATAAAAGAGGTCTAGCGATAAAAACTAAAAAATACAAAGAGAAAAAAACTTTTGGCGTGCACTGTAATAAAAAGAAACTGTAAAAAAATGTTGATAGCTGATTTATCTGGCAAAGAAAAACAATAATAAGTGAATAGATAGCAAGAAAAAAAGCAATCTATTATCATTCATTTAGGAAGATTAACCATCCAAAAGTACAACATTAGGAAAGCACATCATCATAAGAACCTTGGTTTATTAGTTTTCAATATCCTAAATAACTGAAAAGTCTACCAAAACTATCATGCTGCTCTTCATCATAGTAAACATCAGTATGATTTGAAGAAAACTAAGTTAAATATTGCAGTTTTTGATTTTTTTTTTTCTGCAGCTCTTACATTGGTATCGAGAACGAGTTAATATAAATCTGAAAAGAAAAGAAATCATGAAGAAAAAGGATATCAGTCAACGAATAAAAAAATAAAAAATAGACCAGAATCGAATCATCGTTGAGGTATAAGTTTTGAGCTAAAAATACATTTAAAATCTCACTTGCAAAGTGTACAATGTACACTGTGCTTTTTAAGATAAGTGTCCAGCAGCGTGTATTTTCAAACCTTCAAATGTTTGTACATTTTACTTCTGATGTGTACACCTGCCATTAGAAATCCTGGTATGGAACCACGCCGATAACTTTCCAATTCATTTTTTGAATGGTTATGTTAAATTATATTCCAATCTTAGAAAAGAGAAGTCCATTCTAGCAAAAATCCAAAATTTGCCACCATTTTTATTTCTCTTGTGAGTGTAGATTCTATTTCATAATGATCGAAAAGCTTGAAACGAAATAAAGAAGAAGGGATAAAATGCAAATCAAATGTATCTCAGCTAAATTGCAAATTGTTATCACTTGTTTATTTGTTATGGGCACAAAAAAAAAAGATTTTTCATTTATATCATCATCTTCTCAATCACCAGTAACTATTACATCGTCATCAATAGTTTTTTTTCATATCGTATTCTCTTAACATACATTCGGTCTTGCTCATTATGATTTTCAATAGCTACATCGTAATATAATTAGCAAAAAACTTCATATCCCAAACACCCGGTCACACCATTCGAGTTTCCCGGTTATTTACGGCCTTTCTTACAAAAATGTTTACGATGTCCAGCCATATATATTTAAGGACTAAATTTCATTTCCGAACATTTGGTCACATGTCTCGAAGATTTGGAATGATCCGAGACGAAATATACGTGATTCATAAAAGTGTTGTACGTTTTCATGAAATAAACAATATTAGTTCAATAAAAAACAATTCCCTTTACTAACTTGCATTGGATAAAAAAATAAACTGTTATTTATTCAAATTTATTTCAATTCTATGAAAAATATCACTTGTTTATGAAAATTAAAAGAACCAATTTACTATTTTCATTTTGTTTTACACTTTAATCATAATTGAAATTATTGGATACATTAGTGGTAGCTCAATAAAACTATTATTATAACACATATATCATTTGAACTATATATATCTCAAAACAATTTAACATTTTATACAATCTGATCAGTCCTTAAAAAGAAAATCGATTTTTCTTCTATTTACAAGATATTTTTCATACTTTTATAATTTTGACATAGAAATCATCAAACGTAAGTTTTCTATCATTCTAACATAAAATCTATACCTAAACCATAGTTTGTTACATGTAATGAATATCCGAAGAAAATAATGTACCATCTCGATTTGATTTAATCCATCAAAGTCTCTTCCTACTTTGTCGAAGAACGATATTGAACATGTTCGTTCTTTTAGGATCAAGTATTTGTTCAAGTGAATCACTATCGACAACAATAATTAATCTCGAATCTATTGGATACGTCTTCCTCTTAGATCAACAACAAAGTCGACAGTTTTGTAGAATAAAACTATTCGTATCGAAATCAGATATCAAAAGATTGATTTTTGTCGCAGAACCCGTTATTATAAAAGCCTAATATTTTACAAGGAACTATTTTGCTGCAATATCATATTTGATTCGAATGCTGGTGATATTCATTAATTAAACAAGGTATAACATCGAATATGAAGAATTCCCATGAATAAATCTTCAATTTCAATATTCCACATATAATATCATTGAAAAAAATTACAAAAAATAGAGAAGAGAGAAAGATTATTTTTATTCCTTATGAATTTCACAAAGAGAACATTTTTCTTTCTCTTCTTTGTTTTTTTTATTACTATCATTTCAATCTTGTCTTTTTCCAAGTAAACCGATCCCACTGAGACGTTCTGTGACTATTAGATAAAAATCGATGAGTTCTTATGATATTTAGAACATAAACTAGAAACCAAAGACAGAAAAGATGAATTAATCTCAGTTTAATAATTTTCTCATTATTCATTTAGATCGCTGATCGTATTCCAGCACTTTGTCTTTCAAAAGACGATGATACACCAAATCAAATTTATCTTTTTGTATCCAAATCTTTGAATTTTCCTGAATTTGTTCCATTAAAAAAGATCATCTTCTTTGTCTACTTCATTTCGATTTGATAAGTTTTCATTTAAAATTGCATCGAAAAACATTACATGATATTTTTAACCGTATTTGGTTTCCATCTGAATACATGCACTTTCAGGTCGATTTAAATTTTGCTGATGGATATGAACTTGGTACCCCAATAATTTGATCAAAATCCATTGAATATTTATTCATTAAAAATCTTTCATTGAATTCTAATAAATTAATTCCATTATTTTGATTTACACCAAATCTTTGACCTTTAACTATTTCAATAATTATCGGAGTTGAAAATATTCCGATTTTTTATGCTAGTTTTTCTTGATAATAAACAACGAATAAATGAAATTGTAGATTCATATCAAATTTCACTTTAACTTAATGAACGACAATGGTATATTCGATGTGGTTGGAAATCAGAAAATAAAAAAACTCTGTATTTTATTTTATACTTTGCTTTATGCTTTTCCTATTTATACTTATGTTACAGAAAATTTCGATGGTCGTACTAAATCAACATGTTCTGATGAAAATGACTATGGTCTTATCATAGTATACCTAAATTGACTCAACACTATTCGGTATCTTAAGTAGAGAATAAAGAAGAAATTGAATTAATTAATTTTGGTAAAAATTTAGTTACTAGTACATCATGAAGCTAAATACATTCTATGAGTATATCTAAATTCAACACCATACCTATTATTCCTTTTCACGATGTAATTCTTTCAATTTTTGCTTATGAAAGTCTAATACAGATACTTTACGATTCAATACTAGATCTTATTTTTTTGTTCAGATATGTCAAAAGAGCAAATCATTCTGTATACTTTTAAATATTAATAACATTCATTCTTTAACCGATCTATTACTGTTGGCATCAAATAAAGTTAATTTACTTTATTTGAATTTGTATTTATTTATTTTTCATTATAATAAATATCGTGGGATATAGGTTAACAAAAGGACAGGATCCATATCATCATTCCCATACACACTCTTCACCCTTGACATTCAATTGTGGAGATATGAATCTTGGCATCCTTTTAGAACACTTATACATATCTTATTATATATACAAATAGTTATTTATAATAAAAAGTTGTAACTACTAGGTAATTTTAAATAAAAGCTAAGTAAAAAATTTAATTCTTGCCAAAGGATTTATTGAAAATAATTTTAAAGACAAATATTTTTGCTAAATTTTTTATTTTAATTCTAAGTAAACAAATTTGATTTTCTAGGCAAAATATTGTAAATCTCTAGATAAAGAGACACAAATATCTAAGGAAAAAATTAAATATACAATTATGGTATTAATAGAGCTTTTGTTGCTTTTTATGATCATCCTTGTTTTCTTCTGTCACTCAAAGGTATCTCCTTTGCTGATGGGATGATTTACAAAGATTCAATCTAAGTATCATACCAATACTGTGTTTTTGTATTCTGATGTCTTGTCTGATAAAGTTACTTTCCATTCTAAATTGAAGATCTTAAAAGTAATCAAAGGAGATGCATTTTTTCTTATGTGTTTTTGAATTTCATTTGGTGCAACATTTTATGTCTCACCAGATGGTACAGTGTAACCAGTAAAACCTTTTATTTTAGACGATATTTATAATACTGGTTTTTAGGATTTTGAAAAATGATATATATCAGACTAATTTCTCCGTATAATTGTTGATTCTGAGATTTATTTGTCTTTTATCCAGTGAAGTTTCTTCCTTAACTCTTTTCTTTTCTTGAATATCTTAGTAATCAATATCCATTTCATTATCCGATGCTAATGATGTTTCATATCGTTGCGAATAAAACACTACAAATCATAAAGAAATAGCGGAGGGAAAAATGGTTCTACTGGAATATCTTCGAACAAAAAGTGCAAGTATTCATACATAACAGTAAAATGAAGGAAAATATACGTGAAACATACATATGTCATGGTGTTACGTCAATACTAACAGAAGGAGAGTAAGAGAGAAAATGTATAGGTCGTACCAACATAAAAAAATTCTTCTGATCTTAGATAATTGTACTTTATCTTTATTCGAAACGACTTAGTAGTAATCATTTTTACTGACCATTTAATTTCTTTTATTAAGCAGATACAAATTCTACTTGGTAAAGGTCAAGTTAGCACTTTAATATTTTTATTTAACAAACAATTTATAGCCAAAAAGTATTACATAAAAATATCTTTAATGCATCTAAAAATAAAGTGATATTCGGAAACAGCTATTTTGAATATTGTCCCATTTTCGATTCTTACGAGAAACGAGAAGAAAAAAATTGTTCTCTGATGACACTGATGAATAATCTAAATGCGCATTTTTTTCCCAGATGGGCGTGATGAAAGATAGATCATAGGTCACTTATATTGGGTTTCATTTTAACCAATAAGATGGTAAATCGAAGTAAAAATCCATAAAAAAGAAAGAAAGTAATAGAATACTAATGAATAATCGTTTCTACTGAATCAACTTTTGTTTATGCTTGTTATTATACTTGTTGCTTAGTTTATTATCCGATGTTGCACAATCTATGAATCATTTTAGAAATTCTTTATATATAGAGAAGAGGGTCTATAAATACCAGCAATGTTGGAAATTCATTTATTTTTCCCATTATCGTTGTCGATTAAAAATCCGTTGTAATTGCCAATAAAAATCAGTGTTGTCATTATCTGATTGATACTAAAATCGAAAGTATGATGGCATCTAAAATCAATAGTTCAATAAACTTGAGTGCTTGTGTCGGATTGGGAGAGACCGTAGCTGCCAATGTTCGGAATAGCATAAAAATAGAACATGATCGACTTGATCTTTATGCAGGCAAAGATTTTTTTGATGATGAAAATTTTCGAGCTGCTCTTGAACGTATGAATGGTGGTTAGTGTTCGTGTTTTTCTTTCTTATTTCCCAAATTCTCACGGTATTCATTTTGATTTATTCTTTTTTTTAAGGCTATGATATCGCTCAAGATCTAATTCACATGTTAGAAGATTATTGTCAAATCGATCTAAATCATGTTCAAAATCTCTTATCATTCAGTCGAAAATGGATTAAACATATAAAAAATCAACCCATAATCTCATCGTATCATACAACTAAACGTGCTCAAATTGATACAATCCATATTGCAAAAGATCTTGCATATATTGATGATAATCGTTGCAATGCTTTGCAAGATATAATTAATAATTATCGTAGACTTATCGATGAAACTTACATGCGTGTTCATTTCACACGTCGTTATGAACATTGTCGATATCGTGAATTCAAAAAACTCTTCAAACATGCTCACATTTCTGTAGTTAATGCAAAAACAAATCTCGACAAATTACGTGATCAAATTCATCGCATAGAACAGACTATTCTGAATGCAGATAAAAATTTTGAAAAAATGTCAAATGATGAAGTTACTAATGAAAAAAACCTAATGAAAAAATCAATTATTCATACCAAATACGAAACTGAATTAAAGCGAATTGAAGCAAAAATGAAAAAAGCTGAAGAAATCTATATTAATACTAAACAAGAATATCGAAAGAAAGCAAAAGAGATTTTTTCCCAATGTCAACAAATTGAAAAACAACGTCTGGAACAAATTCGAGAAATTCTTCTTGTATTTATTCGCACGATGCATATACGAAATTATGTTTCTGAAATCGAAAAAATCTATGATGAACTTATCACCAATATCATTATTCAACAAAATCCATTGGCAGATTTGATTTTTTGGGCACACACCTATGGTATTGACGACAATGAAAATATTTTAGTTCCTTTGTCAAATGTCGAATTGCAAACAACGATCAACGATGAACTCCGAATTACAATTGCACCTACAACGGTTGAAAGTAGTGTCATAGATGACAGCGATGAAGAGCACAAATCTAAAGATAAACAATAATAAATGCCAGCAACCATTAGTCAGAACTTTAATGATCTTGAATGATAAGACGAAAGCTTGCAACATTGAATCTACTCTAGAAAACAAAGATGTATCTAATATACAATAGAGATATATGAATAAATGTTAGACGTTATGGATGTGAGGGGAGGGGTGAACTGGAGTGTGTTTGAGGCTATGACTCTTCTCTTATACACATCCATATTCAAGTCGTAAAGTTTAAAAATTATTCTTGAAGATTGACAAAGGAGAAAATTGATCAATAATAAAATGTGCTTTGGGTCAGACATTCCGATTTTAATCTTATTACTTAGACAGGAGAAAACCCACTCACACCCACATCCGAGACGTCGATTTCTCATAAATTTAACTAGTATAGACTGTCGATGTGTTGATATACATCGAAAAATAATGAGGAGATGTTAACAATTTTTGAATCTTACGTGATTTATCATAAAATATAGAGGTATCGAATTTCATGTTCATTGATAAATATATTTAAGCGATATTGCTATAACAATAATAGCTACACTATGTTTCGTCTTGTGTTCTTCACTATTTCAGTGTCTCTAGAAAATCTCGTTTCAAACGCACCGAAGAAAAAAATCGAAATTTCAATGCTCGAAAATGTGATATAGAAAGGTAAAACAACAATTACATGTTGACAAATAGTTAAATATCAAGATTTTCGTAATCTCCAATTTCCTTTTTGGAAATTACTGATGAAATTTGACTTATCCTATTAATTTCAAAAAAAAAATAATCTATTCCAGTATTCTCGTGTTCTGATTACAAATTTTTAAAGAATGAAAATCAATGTGAATGTAGATGTTTCCAACCATATGTTCAACTCAACTTCGTCAACAGCACGAAAAAAATTAAGATAATGTTTTTCGTTCAACGTATACGGTGATTGTTTATTGTTGAGCTTCTATTAAAATAAAGAGAAAATATGTTATTGATTCATAAAATTCATCTTGAAGAAAAAAAAACAATTCTTTATTATACCGCAACTAAATAGTTGATAAAAAACATCAAAGAAAACACTTGATACCCACTAAGCGGGTGGGTGTGGGTGTGGGGTGTGGGGTGTGGGTATGGGTGTGGGTGTGTGGGTGTGGGGTGCGGGTGTGGGTGTGTGGGTGTGGGTGTGGTCATGGAAGTGAAGATCGCAAGCACACCCACCCACACCCACACCCACTCCTTTAAAAATAAAAATTTTGGAATACCTAAAATGATTTTCAAGTCGTATTTTTTATTTTCAATTTAACAATAATTTAGCTTCTTAATAACATCCTGCAAGATATCAGTGCTTATGAGACTTTATCTTCTGTAAACGAATATAATGAGAATAAACAATATCAGAAACCCTTCGAAAGCAACATTGATAAATTAGATCATTCTTAACATTCGATTAAAGGAATCAAGCGAGACAGATTCTGAAATAATACTTATATACTCATATTTGGAAGCAACCAGCAAGATCCACTAGAAGCCATCAGAAGTCGTAGGAGCCGCTGAGAGCCACCAGGAGCCAAGGAGCCAGGAGCCGCTTTTCCCCCCTTGCTGCAAACGCTCCACACAGCATAGAATACCGATCATAATGTCTGCAATACAGACGAAAATCCCCTTTAAAACGATAAAAATTTAAAAAAATTCTAAGAATTTCATTCGAACATACGCCTACCATTCGCTGTAACATGTGGCTGAAACAATCAAAACTTTCATGAAATTACAAATAAAAAGCCATAGATCTCAAAATACTTAGAAATCGATGAAATCAACCATTCAAAAGTCAAGAATAATCAACCATGTAGATATGAAAAAATTCATACATGGTAACTCCTAGAATTTCATGACATGAGTCGTTCAAATGTTTAGAATTTTGAACCATGCATATATAAAAAAATTCATGTATCGAAACTCCTAGGAGTTGACGATATGTGCCGTTTAAACGTTCAGAAGTTTGAAACATGTAGACATTAAAAAAATAGCTTAACAAAACTCCTAGAAGTTATTCATATCAGCCGTTTAAACGTTTAGAATTTTAAGCTATGGAAGTTTGAAAAAATTTATATCTCAAAACTCCTCAAACTCGACGAAACTAGCCGTCTAAATGATTACAATCTACTGTAAAAAAGATGTCCGAAATATTTGCTGCTTCACTATGTTGAAATATTGAGGCGCCCATGGTTTAAACACTTAAATTTTTGGAACGGTTAATCTAACAGATATGTGGCGAGAATAACGTCCAATATGCCTAACTTTGAAGCGTGAACATGATCAGTAATTATCGCAGAAACTCGAATCATATCAGTATTGTGGAAAATGCGCAAAAAAAACAACTTTTTGATGCGTAAAATAAGTTTTACGAGACAATGAACGTCTACACGCTTTTAAAGCCAGCTTTCGAGCTGCTAAAACGTGTGTAAATATTGAACAGAAAAAAACTATACGTTTCCACCGGTGGAATTTAAGAATTCTGAGTGTTTACAAGTCCATCTTTTTTCTGACGCGTGTAAACGCTTGAAAAAGTCAATTTTACGGTGTGTACACGCGTTTTCTCAAAAGTTTGTCTGCTTGAGTGGGTGGGGGGTGGGGGGTCTCCTTCCTCTGTGTTTACAGTTGAAGGAGGGTGTGGGTGTGGGTGTGGGTAATACTGTTATCATTGACACCCACACCCACACCCACACCCCGCCCTTCTCCAACTAATGACTTTATTATTTGAAAAACATCATCATTTTTCAAAGTAAAAATGTTGTTTGGTAATAAAGACGTACCAAGACTCATGTTGTTGTTGGTTCTAATATTTATATCAAGTGATAATCTAAGTTTACATGATCTAGAATATTCATGATATTTGTTGTATGAGAATTATTTTCATAAAAGAAATTATATTCTTGAAAAGCGTTTGAAATTTTCGATTATAGAATAGTAACAACTGGCGTAAATATTTAAACTAAAGTATATATACAGATTTGATGAAGAATCTTCAAATGTGCAGTGTAAAATGATGCAATCTTATAATTGATCACAATAATGGTCTATTTCTATATATTCACATCGATAGTGCTGCTGTTGTTTTCTTGAAACGAAAACATTTCCAACAAATAAGAGACAGAAAAACGTATTTTTCTGAATGGTTCTTTAGTTATCTAATTACAATTCTAGTTAACTAAAACAAAATATATGTATACATTCCCAAGAGTGTTTATTTTTCATTATAATAACATTGTTTGACAAGCTATTCTTGTGTGTTGATATCATTGTTTGATTTAGTAAATTATGCCAAAAAACCAGCACTATTATGGAATAATAACTTATCTTCAGATGTATTATTTTTAACGGATGAAGAATTTTATGATTTTATTAAAGATCTATTAAGTTATCATAAATCACGCATACTTGAAGTTCAGAAAATCAGTTCCATATCTGTTTTTCTAATGACAGATAATATTTGTGATGCATGAGATTCGATATTGATTGTAAAGAATTGGATGATTTAAAAGCAGATGGAATTTTTTTAGTACGATCTGGCATTTGAAATTCTTTTGATTGTTTTAAAAAGATAATGATTAAATTAACAAAAGATAAACTTAACGAACAGTGAAAACGAAAAGGTCATAATGCATCAACAACAAAAAATATCAATTTAATATCGGTGACAACAAATGCATCACCAGAAACAAATGAACTACTACCATTATCAACATCTGTACCTGTTTCACAAATTTCACTTAATGATCACAAACACTATGTATTAAATTTGTTAAACCAATGGCATTCTCATAATAAAGAAAATCTGAAATTAGATAATATGTATTTTACAGAAGCTGTTGATTTTCGTCTAAATATAGTAAATGTTAATGATGATATAGATGCAACGATATTATGCAACTGTGGAGTATTAACAGAATTACATAAACAAGATGGAAAATCACAATTATCTAATTTTTATAAACATTTAAAGGGTTCTTATTGTTTATATATAAAAGAAAAACAAAGAAATAGTTCAATTAGCACCAGGACAAGCATCAACATCACAAACTATTACTAGTTCTATATCATTAACACAGAAAACTTTCGTCAAACACATCGTTATCGCAATCGAGAACACCTTTAAGTTTAGAACGTTCAACAAAAGCAACAAATATGTTGTCATCGGCTACAAGAAGACGAAAATATATGGCCATAAAAACTCTGTTTTGTTTGTTTTTTCAATTTATTACCAAAGATAGATCATTTCGAGTCATTTCATTTGTCCATTTTATATTATCTGTTTTATTACCCGGCACTGATATTTTAATCTTTTATAAATATCAGAATTTGTTTCGCTTAGGTGTTCAGCATTGTTCTTTAATTTTTATCATATATTATGAGAAAGAGAAATAGCATGATGCTTTTTCTCTTCGAATACACTACTGAAAAAACACTAGTAACACGGGCACTGATACTTGCCCCTCAAACATAAGTTCTACTTTTATTATTTCTTTATAAACCTTTACCGGAATGAAAACATACACCATAAAAACTGATTATATTTCTCCTAATTCTTTAGTGAAAAGATTACCTAAATCCATATAGCAGCAAACACGCACGTCGACAAGTATGGTGGAGTATGTCGAAGAACGACGAAGAACAGAAGTATGCTTTTGCCGCCTTGTGCAATTTTCCAGATTAAGTGCATGCAAAAACTTCTCAAATTTCGGCATACCTAGAACATTTTGAATTGCACTGTTATACAATTATCGAGCTGATGAAAGTTCCAAAAACTTCACCAACTTGATTTTTTCGCAACCCCAACATACCTTGAATTCCAGCAATCAAAATGGCGCAATCGACCGTCATCGGTTTCTTTTTCCATTCACAAAATGCTGACGACAATGCATAATCATTCAGCTCGCCTATACATTGTGTCCATTCCAAACGAAGCATTAAAAACTCAAACATCAATCTTGATCATCCAAACTCAATTTTCTAAGAAACACCGGCAGCATCATACATCACCGTTGATCATCGTTACAATACCCACCATGCATCGAATCTCTTGCCAAACAATTGTCGTACATCGGTACCATATTTCTCGCAGTATCTACTGAGCTATGCCAAACGCATGGACCCAAAAGATGTCACGCCAGCAATTATTATGAGAACCACCAAAAGCCATATAATCAATTCCAACCTGCAAGGTCATTGCGGTAATAGCTCCTGAGAAAGCTTACTAACTTGCAGGCATAATGGATAAGATTCCAAACGCCCTTACACCTTGAGTAATATAGTGAGATAAGAAATCAGATCTAACGGATATAACATCATCAGAAAACCCAAAGCTACCACCTGTAGAAAAAACAAATAATTACCGAGTCCTCCGCAAACAAGCTACCACGCCGCCTCTTCAAAACGACCTCTCCGGCTGTGACTGCGACTCAGCGTTCGCACGCCAGAGAGACTGTGCATATCAATTCCACATTCCTCTCCTACCACACACAATCACAACAATATACACATCCTGAAACTTATAAATAAAAAACCATTCCACACAATCGACATAACTTTAACGTCTCGGTATCCATGCAATGCTGACATCCGTATTTCAACCACATAACGCCGCACCACGCTATACCCCATTTCTTAACTTCCCATGTTTTTTTATTTCGAATCGATTGCCATTCTTAGAATATCCTACATTTATTCATCCACTTCAATATCCTCAACACAACACTTCGTTTCATGTTGGCGAATCCTTGGCATCCGTGATTCAGGCCTGCACTCAGCTATGGGCCCATGCGGATTTTCGGAAATCCTTCCTTAAAAACCATCCTAACTTACAGATTTATTGGAATCGTTAAAATCTACCAGCAACCAAACATGCTCATCATTATTCTCAACAAGCCACCTTGTTTCAACTGAAGGAATCTTTGGATTCCTTGGTTTCCTCTTCGACTCCTATTGTGGCCTAGAAGGATTTTCTGAAATCCTTCGGTTCCAACACTTCGTGGTTCCAGATTTCTTGGAATCCTTAGAATCTCATAGAAAACACCATGCTCTTCATTGTTCTCAATTCCACAGCTTCCTGCAACGCGGGAATCCTTGGAATCCTTGGTTTTCTCTTCAAGTCCTTTTGTAGCCTAGAAGGACTTTCTGAAATCCTTCGGTTGCAGAACTTCCTGCTTCCAGATTTCTTGGAATCCTTGGAATCTGATAGAATACAACATGCTCTTCATTATTCTCAATTCCATAGCTTGTTTGAAGTCGGAGAATCCTTGCTTTTCTCTTAAACACTTATTCTCTCCCAGAAGGATTTTCTGAAATCATTTGGTTGCAGCACTTCCTTGTTTCAGATTTCCCGGAATCCTTGGAATCTGATAGAATAGTACATGCTCTTCATTATTCTCAAGACCGCACGTTGTTTCAACTCAAGGAAGTCTTGGAATCCTTGGTCTTCTCTTCCACTTCTATTGTGACCGAGAAGGATTTTCTGAAATCCTTCGGTTGCAGCACTTCCCGGTTCTAGATTTCTTGGAATCCTTGGAATCTGATAGAGCACAACATGCTCTTCATTATTATCAAGACCGCACGTTGTTTGAAGTCGGGGAAGTCTTGGAATCCTTGGTTTTCTCTTCAACTCCTATTGTGGCCTAGAAGGACTTTCTGAAATCCTTCGGTTGCAGCACTTCCCGGTTTCAGATTTCTTGGAATCCTTGCAATCTGATTGAATACAACATGCTCTTCATGATTCTCAAGACCGCACGTTGTTTGAAGTCGGGGAAGTCTTGGAATATTGAAGGAGATTTCAAGGTTTCCGCTTTGAGGGAAGTCAGCCAGGTCTCCGCCGTGGTCTGTTGTTTCCCTTTCATGGTTTCCCAAGGTTTCCTTAGTTTTAGTATGTGTATAGATTGTGGTTATTTTTATTAATTAATTATGATTTCTAGTTAATTATAAGAAAAGTGTTAATTAATCAGCTGATTTATTAATTAGTTGATGGTGTCCAAAGGCTCAGTTTTTATTGCTTATTCATTTGATTGAAGGTCGAATCTTTGTACTCGATGATTTCCGTTATCGACGACATAGAGATTGCCGTGTCGATCGAATGACAAACCGAAGGGTCCATTGAGTTGGTTCGATTGCTCTCCTTGACCGTTTCCACCAACAATGACACTTCCCTGTGTGACATTTTTGGGCCAACGCATGATTCGATCATTCCCTGCATCAACCACATAGACAGTGCCCAATTGATCGACAACGACTCCTCGAGGAGAATACAATTGTGTCAGACCATTTTCTTCTCCTTGACCACCAGCC
>CAJNSZ010001379.1:0-14376 GCA_905329745.1 Rotaria sp. Silwood2 | reverse complement strand
CACCCACACCCCCACCCCCACCCCCACCCACAACCACACCCACGCCTACACCCACACCCACACCTACACCCACACCCGCACCCACACCCACACCCACACCTACACCCACACCCACACCCACACCCACACCCATGCCCACACCTACACCTACACCCACACCCACACCCACACCCACACCCACACCTACACCCACACCCACACCTACACCCACACCCACACCCACACCCACACCCACACCCACACCTACACTCACACCCACACCTACACCCACACCTACACCCCCACCTACGCACCTACACCCTCTTATGTTGCAATGTGCATAGAAATTAAGTCGTTAAGAAAATATTAATTTATATCTATTTTATTTCAAAATCCTTCTTAGGTTTCAGAGCTGCACAATAAACTAATCATCAGCAATAAGTTTTATTTACCTTCAGGACTTAGTTTTCGTTTTGTTTTCGAATGTGTTGATGATGACTGTGGTGTCGATATGGCTTGAGTTGTACGATAATTTTTTGGTGTAGACATGTTATAATCGTTGATTGATAGTGAATTTGCTGAGGTGTCATAAGTAATAGTTGATTTACTTGATGACGAAGTGCCAACAGTTATGTTCTTTTTCAACACTAGTAATTAAAAATCTTATTACTATTTTTTATGTGAATAAAACCCATTTTTATTTTATCGCAAATAATTAATATTAGCTTTTATCAGAAGTTATTGATTATTATGAAACTCTGGCGGAGAATAACTACAGGTATCTTTCTATTTCAAATATAGTACATTGAAGAATGCGTCCAAAGTAGTTACAAACTAATATGTATGTAAGAAGGATTTGATATCTTAAAAAATTATCCCACATCTAAGAATTCCAATTATACTAGCAATTTTTATAAAAGCTGTTAGAAAGGGAGTCAAGAAAAAATCTAGCAGTATATAATGGGTTATTTATCATTGGTTTAAGCTTAATGTGCAGATTCACAACAACATGAAAAAATATAAATATTATCTGTTAGCAAAATTTTTATCCATTGTAGAAGAGAAAACTCACATGGATCCAATTTTTCTTGCTTCTCATCTGAATGATTAGTACCAATGTTCTTTGTCAATATTGAAGCAACTTTGGGCTTTTGAATGTCTGCTAATTCAGATGTTCTCTGACTTGAATGTACGACAGATTGACATCTAGACATTGGAATGTTTTTGCTTGACAATTCATTATCTAGAACAAAAGCGTCCTTTCCTAAATAATATGAAAAGGATCACTACCAAATATTTGTGGCATTTTTATCTGACGAATTGCCTGTTTCTTGTTTAGATTATGATTATGCAGATCATAATCTGCTGTTGCTTCAAATTCAGGTGAACCTAATAGATGAGAAAATGTTAGAAGAATGCATTTATATTTTCAATTTACCTTTGTCTGTTTTTGTTCTTTTTTTGTTAGATTCTCGGACAAATAATTGTTGATTATTAATGTTTTCCTTGTTTATGTCTAATAGAGAAAATTAAAAATGTATTGTATTTTCTGAGATTTCTTTTTTAAAAAAATATTTATCCACACTATTCAATATTTATTATTGATTTTTTAAGGTTTTTGTACCAGTATCTTCATATTTAAGAACAAAAAGAAAAATGTACATATTTAGAACATATGTCAATCATATTCCTTATTTTATGTAAATCTCTCTATCAAAAAGGTGTTGCTTGATATCATAATTTTAAGTAATTAACAGAAGCTATTTACTTGTTAAGATATTCCAATCATAGGATTTACCGTTTTCATTTGAAATACGATTATTTGAATTTTCTTCATGTGTTGGTAATTCTGATGCACTAATCGTTTCATCAGAATCCAACACGTCAACGTCATCCTCATCAGCCACAGCCGACAGTATTTGCACCTGTGCGGTACAATCCTCCTCTGAACCTAGAATGCGTTAAAAAAAACATCTTATTATTAAATAGAATAGCAAATTCGATATTAAAGATGAAAATAAGACTACTATGAACTCTATTAACTTTCTTAATTTCAACGAGATGAGGTACATTTACTATAAAAGCATATCTACTGTCAAAGTAGGAACCATTAGTCTGTCCAATGTTCTGACATATAATTATGACTAAAGAAAAAATAAATTCAAGCAGTACATATTTTCTTGATTATATCTTGGTATTTTGAATAGTTGCACTAAAACAGAATAGAAGCGATTTACTCACCAAATAAAACTATTTTTCCTCTACTTGTACCACGACCTTTATGATCAACCTTGTATGTAACTACTTCATTTATTTTTAATGGTCGACCAAAATCAACAAGATTTTTTGTAGGTAATAAGATATATTTCATAAGATCTTTATTACCATTATTATTTTGAATTATAACATGAGTATGATTTGTTTTTGTAATACGTGATGATGTTGTTGTATCATCCAAACTGGTTTTTGAAGCGTATGTTTGCATCTGAAAAATCAATATATGATCATTAATTCAATGAATTCATATGTTTATCTAGAAAATAACAGAGCAAGAATTTGTTTTTTCAAATGTTTATCAACCGTTAAAACACTTGTCTATTTTTGAAAAAAATTCTTTCTAGCGCGTGACACGAACAAAATACAATACAACGAATCGATTCCAACGTGTTCACGTTGTTAACGTTTTTTTTTTGAAATTATTAAAACATACATTAGGAGTCAATGCTAAACTTTTAGCGATAAATTTTTAATAATTAAATTAAAACATGATACTATTTGATCAACAATGCATCAATTCACAATTATTTGATCATCTACTAATAGTAGAAAAAAAGTCACATTCATGAGCATCTTTTAAGAGATAATATTAAAACAAAAATTCGAATTATATAAAACAAAATCTCTAATTTCTGATTGAAGAAATCATATGAAATATACCTTCATTAATGTTTGAAATAGGTAAATGTGTGTTGGATATCATGACATAAAAATATAGTTGAGTTGTGACTGTGAAAAGATATTCAACTAGAATATTAAATATGTATTTTGTGAAATATGAACAGCTAGAATGCGATTAACACTGATAAAACATATACGAATAATTATATATTATTATGTTTTATACCATCTATTTTTAAGCTTGCATATAGTTTACTCGCTGTCAATATTATACTCAATTGAAATAAAAAAACATACAAGAATAAAAAATATGCTGGTTTCTAGTGATTTTATCGTTTATATGTCAATTACTATTCGATAAATTCTGTGTTGATCAGTGTAAAATTAAAACAATGTTTTTATATCATCAACATATAATTATTATTTGTATTTGCACACTACTAGTTCAATTAGAATGATATTTTAATAAATGAGGAATTGTCATTATTTAAAAATGAATTTTTCATAAATGAAACGAAATATTTTTTTTTATTATATTATTTTTTATTATTATATTGTAAACTTGAATGACAAGTAATAAATTTAAGTAAATAAAATAGATTTGAACAAACTTGAGCAAAGATTATTAATTAATTCAAAACAAATAATAATTAGATATAGTACAATTTGAGAGAGTAACGATATAATGTATTTCACATTTATTAAAATGAAGAAAATACATGTATTATAGAAATTCATGAATTTTCTACTTTATTTCAAAGAGTTTGTTTAAATTTATTACTATACATTGTATTTATAATGAGCAATTAATAATATTTAATTCCATCTTATATAGGTGTACAATCGAATGTACAAATCATTCTAGTTGGTGGTGATATCAATAGTTCATCTGATGATGACATTCAAATAAAGTCGAAAATTCATGAATTTCTATAATACATGTATTTTCTTCATCTTAATACATGTGAAATACATTATGTTGTTACACTCTGAAATTGTACTGCATCTAATTATTATTTGTTTTGAATTAAATGACAAGAATAGTATCAACCATATGATCATTGTAATTTTAAGTTTAATTTCAGTTTAATTATCATGTACCTAGCGAATTTGAATTGAGTATCTTAGTAGAGGCTTCCACAAAAATGATAAAACTAAAACGTAAAAAAAAGGATTTTCGTTTCATTTATGACAAATTCGTAGTTTAAGTTTGATTATTTTTCACTAAATAATGTACTACCATCAACATGTGTCTATTATTCAGAGAATATGCTTTTTTATTCTGATAAACTACCTAAAAAGATATTCATTTCGTTCAAGAACTTAATAACAATATCGAGCTGCGGATGGCTCAGAATCACTTGTGTTCGGTTGGAAATGAAATTACTATGGGTTCAAATCTCAGTGCAAGCTGTCGAGAGAAAATTTACCACTCTGTTGCTCATGAGGTTTGGGGTTATATCATAGTTCGCTATGGTGCGTCGGCTCGACTCCGACACAGAGTGATGATCATTTTTGTTTTTCCTTAAGAAAAACCGGAGTGCGTGTAAATGCGTTTATCTTTTCACATGCGTCAGAACTTGTTACTGTCATTGTTTGAGTGCACGCGCGATTGCAGTATGCTTACGCATCCAAACGCATCTCCAACCATCACTACATGGAGGCGCAATCGAGACAAGAAACGCGTTCCCACTCTCAAAAATGTTGCATTATAGACGCGTTCCGACGAGACTTCAGATATAAACGAGTTGGGATGCCTGTAGGATTTGTGTGCACGCAGATGCGTTTGACTAGTTAAAACACGTTCACACTTTTGAAAATGTTGCATTTTACACGCATCCAGACGCGTCGAGTTATATTGATCACAAACGCTTGGAGACGCGCCGAAAACCGAAAAATGGTTGCATTCGGGAGTGAATAGAGAGGGATATTTGAAAGCATACGTGCTATTTCTTATACAAAAGATAAAGGTATATTTTGACGTTATTTTTATAATGTATCGTTTATTTTGAAGGACATTTGATTATTACTCATTAGTGTTTGTTTGCATTTATTAAAAAATACAAAAATACATGAAAGCACAGATACTACTTCTTATAGAAAGAAAGAAGGTATATGTGCGCATCAATTCGATAATCTTTGATTTATTTTGATACGTATTAGATTATTTTTCATCGGTTGTTGTTTGCATTTGTGAGTGAATAGAGAGGGAGATTTAAAAACATAGGTACCATTTCTCATAGACACTATGAAGATCTATGTTTATATAATTTTGGTAATGTGTGGTATATCATCATGGGTTTTAGATCATTATTGAGCGACTGTGGTTCATATTGATGATAGAATATATAGGGATATAAATGCACAGATAATATTTCTCAAAGGCAATTTGCAGTTATGTCCCCACGTAATTTTGAGAAGCTTTGATTTATTTTGATGAACATTCGGTTATTGCATATCCGTTGTGATTTATATTTATTAAGCTTTAGATAAATAGTCGGAATCGGAAGCAGAGAGAAAGCGTGTCGCAGGAAAAGTGACTTATTTGATATCATGGTCTCGATGATGGTGAACGCATTTTCGATGGAAGTGAGGTAGCCTTGTCAGAGAATTTTATACTTGTTATGAAATATCAGGAGAAGAGTTGGGAAGAAGCTTGTGCTTGTGTTCATTTGATGCTAGAAATGCTTGTACAATATTGGGAAGAGAGATTATTGCCATGATTTATTCTAGGTCTTTGGTACCTTTTTCGGGTTGTTTGTTCGGAAGGTTGAAGTGTATTTCAGTGAGTATTATTGTAAGATTCGCGCCGATTAGTTATGCGACGAATACTGCCTGGTTAGAAGATAAGTGTTGTCTTACATGATGATGAAGAAGGGTGTTTCACGTTGAAAATGTTACATGAATTGAATTCATAGATGTGGAAGAAAATTTTTCAACTCAGTTCGATTCAATTCAACAAATTCAGAAAAGTTTTCTGATTCGTTTCAACTCAATTTATAGGCATTTGAAAACTATATTTGATTCAATTGATTTCAATCTTAGACGTTCAGTTGAGTTGAGTTGAGTTGTTCAGTTCTGATCTGAAAAGAAACGTTTTTAGTAATTTGGGCATAATGTTAATACTCTTTCTGGTATTTTTATAAATTGATTTATTTTCATGGTGTTTATGTTTATTTATAATTCTGTGAAGTTTTGTTTTACCAAATAGACTTTGTGAAACATAAAACGAAACGAGATAGGAAAATGATAGAAAAAAGTACTCACTGAATATTTGGAATAATAAGATAGTCATACGAAAAAAAAATAAGACGGTAATAAGGACTCGGCAGGTTATAACCTCTTCTGTATGACTATCGTATTCGTTTAAATATTCAATCTGTTCTGTTTTGTATGATTTCTCTACTTCATTTTATTATGTTTTAGACAAAGTCTACTTCATGAGACGAAATATCACAAATTTATAAATCAAAATAAAGAAAATCTAAATAAATCAACGCATAAAAATACTAGAAAGAGGATAAGAATTATTCAAAGTTACCAACAATCTTCGTTTTAAGACAAGAATTCATGAAGGGTATTTATGACGTCGCAGACGACTTAGAAAAATTCTACAAAAAAAGAAAACAAAAGTAACGGAGCATATGAAATTCCTTAGACAATTGTGAGCAATATAATATTATTTCAAATGATCCCAAATTAAAAGGACGACAAAAATTAACAAAAAAAAAAATTATTAGAACGTAATGTGCCCGAAGTCAGAAATAACAATAATGGATTTTATTTTGTAAAATAAGTCTCCAATTGTAACATTGATCAACATGAAGAACTACCAAGCTTGGATATCCAAGACTTCAATACTGATACTCCTTCTACAAAAGCTGTTGATACTACAATCGAAAAAGTTTGGGTAAATAAAGATATTACAAATCTCACTACTCATCAAAACTGACATTAAAAATTTGTTATACCTTCCATTAACAACCAATTATTTTGAGTCCAGTAAAAAATACTACAAGCAGAAGAGAAGTTTACTTATGCGTAACATACTCACCAATTTCAGTTGATATCGTTATGGATCTTTATTTAAGAAAAAACTTGTATCAAGCCGAAAAAAGTAAAATTTGATAATATGTCGATGATATGTCAAGGATTATAGTAATGAACCCAAGAGGAGAAAAGCGGATCCTGTGGATCCTGGTAGATCCTGGTGGATCCTGATGGATCCTAGTGGGTTCTGTGGGTTCTGGTGGATCCTGCGGATCCTGGTGGATCCTGATAGCACCTGATGAATTCAAGAATAAGTCATTTGAAGTATCCCAAAAAGAAGATGGAAACAGCTGAGACTAATAGATGCAAGAACCCATTAGAGTCCAAAGAAACTAAATGAAAAAAAGTGACTTCAGCATTTGTGACGAAGAAGAAAAAGCAGATCCATGACACTGAAATGCTTATGTGTCTCAGTATCTTTTGGCGTATCATGTTCGATTGTGCGCATTTTTAGGGCCCATCAGGATCTACGCTTCCTCCATCGATCTCGTAGTATCGTTATGCGTAGTGGTTTCTGCTACGTTCTGGTTGTCTCTGATATTTTCTAATGGATTTTATCGAATTTTAGTTAATTATAGTAGGTTATGACAACGTTGGTACACTTCGATAAATCTATGCTACAATCTATTAGGATCCATGAATCCATCAGGATCCGCTTTTTTCTCGATTGGCATCAGTGTATCAGAACTTGAGTCAATTTGCTACTCTAGTCTCTATCCTGTTTTTCCTTTAGAAACTCTAAAAAGATCTGGTAGGATCCTGGATGTGAAGATTCTTGTCATGTTTTATTCAAGACTCGGCTTCGAGTTTTAGTAACATCAGTTTGCAGAACACTTGATTGTGAAAGAGGAGCCTTCTAAGAATCTTTTCAAGTTCCTACTGAGATTTTTTGTTTATTTGAAAATGAAGGATCCTACTTCGATTCACTATCAGTCTTACTCAGGACCTTGGCAGAAATAACAGAAAGAATGTTGCTTAGATTTTATCAAAGTTTTACCAGAATCTGTTCGGAACCTTTTCACCATTATCCTCTCCAACTTACAGTTAGATCAGACGAGGATCTTACAAAGAATAATATAAGAGCAGTGAGAACACTCAATTGATGAATCCTGCCAAGGTTCAATCAGAATCCTATCTTGTTTTTTACGTGATCTTGTTATGAAAATCTCTTCTAACCATTTCCAGGATCCCATTCAGATCTCTTCAAGGACAAGCATTTAGGATCCTTCCGAGAAAATTTCAAGGATATGAATAGTTCGATTAATCTTTTGTTTTTCTCTATAACAAAAAGAAAAAATATTCATTTTCATTTGAAATATCTATTTGCAAACATACAGAACTTCATCAATTGTTCTTTAAGTAAATGAACTTTCGCTGCAAATTGCTCCAAGCATTGCTTAAGATTTTTCTTTAATAAATTCTTCATTTTCTTCATTTTCTTCAAGTTTTTCATGTAATTCTCGATATTCTCATTCAAGATTATTACGTATAGCCTATTGAATAGTTCGAAATCAATTTGTGAGGTGTAATCTTGACATAAATTTACTTTTTTTTTTTCATTATTAGCTTTTTCAACAGTAACATCAAGTATAAGTTATTCAACAATCATAACTATAATTTTTATGTTTATTATCAGTTAATTTTGTATTAGTTTGTATCCTTTTCTAATTCTTCTTCAAGTTAATCTATACATATTTCAAGTCAACATTTTTGTCAATAAATAAACATCTAAAGAAGAATAAAATAATGTGTTTTTTGGTCTTTAAAAGATATCAAAATAAACCAAGGAGAAAATAGTTCATTTTGAAGAGTTGAAACTAGTAGAATTACTGAAGACGAAAGAAACAGTAGAGACTTCATATGTAAAATCTTGAAATCAGCTGTTTCTTCTTTCTCTTTTCTCTACAAAACTCATTTTGAGTCGCCTGAACTCATTCGAAATCATTTGAAATCAATAAAGATCATTCATCGTATTTCTTCGAAGGTATAATAAAGTCACTCAAAATCAGTATAACACATAAAGTTTATCTGTGTTATGTCTTTATTTCTATTCTCTTTATTTCACTCTCATATTATTACTCATTGTTATCACCGAAACAGCAACGTGATGGTATGACAACAGAACGGAACAAAAGAATACTCCTCCCGAGGGAATCGAACCCACGTCTTCTGCTTTCCGGGCAGCTGTATTACCACTGTACTAGAAAGGAGTGTTTGTTATTCGTTTCTCATTCCGTCTTATGATTGAAGGGGAACACTTCGATCATAACAATCTGCTTAGAATATTGTTATGATAATAGAGGAGGCCCACTTCGCTGAATATATTTTGATTTTATTAATTCCAAGAAATTCAATGACCTCACTGATTTCTTTGATTCTCTAAGTAATATTAAGTGATTCTCATGATTCTGGTGATCCTATGACTATACTGACTTCATTGATTCCATTGATTTCATGGAATTTTATAGAATCTGTAATCTAGTCTAGTGATATTTATGTGTTTTTCTTTGGTATCTCTCCCATTTATCATTATGCATGTTGGCATATTCTTTTTTGTTATTTTTCTCTCTTTCTTCTTTGAATATTTTCTTTCGTTTACCGACGACTTTCTTTCGTCAAACGACTAACATATCTTTCATATACGCCATTTGCTCATATATGATACATCATATAATTCTGCTAGATTGTTTTTTTTGACGAGGCTGCTCAAAAAATCAATTTTACTTGTAAATCTATTGAAAGATGCTTCAAAAGACAGCAAACAAATCATAATAAGTCAATACCTGCTCTCCTCATACTCTTTGTCGGGAAATGTTCGTCTTGTGATGATCATCCATTCTCGCTTCTTCTAGACTTCTTTTATAGATGATCTTCAAGAAATGAAAGAGTCAAGTTTCATGTAAACTAGATATTCTTTTCAACTAACTGAATATAATTTACTATTACAAAGACAATATTTGTCATTTCAATCAATTATGTGGTATACTCACATTTTTTTATGTTGATTGATTCACTATAGATTAGATTTGGCTATTAGTCGTTTGTTTAAAAATCTAAACTCGATGGATAAGAAAAAGAAACTTTTTCTAGATGTGTCTTGGAAACTTTCTTCAAAATTGTTTCACATTCTATCTGAAAAAATTGCTCTAGAATCAACATTTACTGAACTCGAAATCAAGTTTGGAGCTCGATATCGAACGATACATGTTCAAGTTCTGGTTCAGGTTTAGGTTTGAGTTCAGTCATTTTTATTCAATCATTAGAAGGGACTAAAAGTAAGCTAAAATAAGAGATTCCAAAGTAGACTATCATAGGTATACATACAATGGTATAAACATTACATAAATCAAATTGAAAGAGAAGAAACATTGAAAAAAGAACAAATGATGCTCAAAAAGTATTCGAACCTGAATTCAAACTTTATCGAACCTTAAGATGCTTTCATGATCAGTTAAATGTCTCGAAAAATATCAGAAAAATCATCTGGATGCTCAATGTTGTTTCAATTGTTTCAATATTTCTCGAATCTGAACGTTCACGTTTAGTAGATGCTTATTCTAAAAAATTTAGAAACACTGTTTTTTAAAAGTATTATGGTAGCGATACACTGACTTATTGTGGTTTTTTGAGAATAATAATGCGGATAACTTCTTGGCTACGATACACATCTTTGCCATTGACTAAATTTTATTATTTAAAAATCATCAATCGTAAAGACTCGAAAGAATATTCCATTTTTCTTGACAAAATCTTCAATATCATTACTTAACTTCCAATAGCTATTGGAGAACAGATCCTACAGTTATTTATCTCGAATAAAGCTCTATAAATTGTAGCTATTCAAGCAATAAATTTCTCAAAAACAAACTTCCTGTATCAAAACCTTATCTCGTTACTCTCTCTATTTTAAACATCTCCACATAATGAACACTATGAAATACCACCAAGCTATTTTTGATGGGAATGGATCTCTCCTTAGTGAACATCTCCGTATTCTGAACTATGAACGTTTTTTTGGCATTTCCATCAGCTAGAAGGATTTCTCTAATGTGAATATTTCTTGTTCTGTTTGGATTCTAGCTCGTTGTTGAGCATATTTATAAAGAAAAAGAGTTCCAAAAATAACTTGTTGGGTATTCTTGTCCTCTAGCGTGCATAGCTTAAGGTCCTATCTTTTCATTTGTAAAAAATACCCAATTGAAATGAATTCGTCTCCACGTTCAATTTAGAATTTTCCTTTTTTGTTAATGAGTGAAATGGTGAGTTAGAACATTCACTTATTGTGACAATCGATCAGACCAATGAAGAAGATACTAAACAAAAGCAACCACAAATCATCCCACCCAAGCTCTTGAAAGCGATGAAATGTTCGGACGATTCTGCCTTCAATCAACTATCGCTCATTCCAGACTCTACCCACCTGTTGCCCAACTCAAATCTCAATTGGCTGATCTCTATCTTGCAAGTAAAATAACAAAACAGAAGAAATTTGAGAATTTTTTGTGAAGGAAAGTTGAGCAAATGTATGACTGAAAGAATCAAAAGAAAAGAAACAAGTATTAGGGCTTTTTGACCTGGCACAGGAAATAGAAACTGTTCTGTGAAAATAAGCGAAAACCTCTATATCATGAATATCTCTATATAGTGAGCGCTTTTAAATATTCTCGACGATGTTCACATTATAGAGGTTTTGGTTTGGTTCAATTTTCCTATATACTCCATATTTCGATGCAACAAAAGAGCAATTATTTAATAGATTTTATTCTAATTATATAATCGAATATATTTTAACTTAAATTTACCTCTGACGAAATTCTTGAAATAGAATTCGATTAGGATATACATTTTTAAAATACGAATTCCTTTGAGTAAATAATTACATTTTAATTATTCAAGTACAAATGGTCAAATGAATCAGATCAGACTAAAAAGAAACGAAATATTCTTTATTTGAATTCTTTCTTTTAACGTTTTATTGTCTAACCGTTTTTTTTTAATTTGATAAAATACATTGAACAAAACTTAGATTTGTATTGTTTTAAAATGTATTCATTAAATTTATTAATTTTTCTTTATAAAGTTGATCAATGAATAATTCTAAACATTATTTTTTGATTTTTAATATTAGCATTTCAACTAGATGTTTTATCATTTAGATTCATGACTGATAAATCAATAGTTTCTGCTTGAAAAAAGAATATTTCATTGACAAAAAACCAAAAAATATCCAAACTCTACATTGTATTTCAAATCAAATGCTTAGAGACAAAAATAAACTCATTATAATTAGATATTCAAGTTCTATTTAGAAGAATACAACATGTTTTCATTCTTCAAATAATTTCTGAATGTTACATCTGATTTTTTTATTACAAAGAAAGACACAAAAGACTCTTACCATCTTTTTATATTTCATATGTAAATCAATCATTTGTTGTGATTGTTGTTTATAAGGGTGCAATAATATGATCATTTCATATATTTAATTTTTTTTTAAAATTAACTATTGATCAACTGAATATTGAACTATATCAATATGAATGAGTGAATGAATGAATGATAGTCAAATCAATTGATGCTTTATACAATTTGTTTTTCCTAATAAACAAAAAACAAAGTCTTGTTCAGATAAAAATCTTTTTGTGTTTTTCGTTACTAAATTTTCGATGTTCAATATCTCCTTGAATTAATTTATCAACATATATTCGATGAGTTGCTTTTTAAAACCATAAAAAAATCTATTACTTTTTCTATAAGATCAATAATTAACTGGAAATCAAAACGAAAATTCATAAATTTCTAATTAATATTTTCTCGTTTAAAAACAAATATTGTATAATTAAATAATTGTTAAAGTTTTTCATTAATATAATTCATAGATAGTTATTTAAAAGAATTTCATCAAATATACTAATAAATAATCAATTTTAATGTGTTTATTTCGATCGAGAAATTTATTTATACGTGGAAAAAATTCATTTAAATATATATTTATAAAAATAACTTTTTCATATAATTTCAATAATACAATTAATCGAATTAAATATGAGATATGGTTATGAAAATCAATCATTAAAAAGTGTTCGATTAATATATAATGTAGCAATGAGACAGAAAATGGATATTTTAGTTTGAATTCGTAATTCAGAACATTTTAATCATGTTTTATGTATGTTTTCAATCGAACTGAAATAAAGAAATAGGATAAGTGAAAATTCATCTGGTCTAGTTCTCGATTGTTTTCCAATTCAAATCATAAGAGATAATGCAGATGTCGCTTACATAATAAAAAAATTACCAATAGATTCGATTCAATTCGATTTGAAATTTTCTTCTCTGATGAAGTATCGATCTGATGCCCATTAACGAACATTAATTTTCAATCGTTTGATAACAACGATAAAATAATAGTTTACATTATGAAATAGATAATTTGTATGGAATTTTCTTGCTCCTATGAAAACGATGTTACACAATTGATTAATAAAAACAATTAAATATTGAATATGAAATATTTTCTTGAGTTAATCTTAAAAGAGAAAATGAAGCATAGAAATGATTGAAAGATCTCGATAAAAGGTTCATTAGACATTGATATAGATACTTTCATACATTCTATCATTGATCAAAAACATAAATTATATTTCATCTTTGTGATTACGGACCATCCGCAAAGACTGTCTAGATAAAAATGACATATATCCAGTTTTGGCTAATTCCCTTCCTTTTCCTTGGACGTTCAGTTTGAAAAAATTTTGTAAGAAAGTCTATTTACTGAAAAATATTGTTTTCTCTTATCAGGAGACTAGACAGTATAGACTGAAACAAGTCAGAAAACTCAAGATTCGACTCGATTTATGCCACATCGACTCGAGCTGTCGAACATCGATTATAAAAATGCATCAGTCACTATTAATGGCAGTTTCATTTCCATCTAGGTATCTACAATTAACCTTTCTTCGTTAGCTATTTCCATCACTATATTTATTAAATTTTGAAAGCTTTTTATGTTCTTATAAGTCACAAAACATATTTGAGTCTCTCAAATATCGAGTCGACAAACATTTGTGAATATTTAAATGATCAATCGATTGCTCGCGTCCCATTTTGTGTACGATTTATAGGTTGTCTTATAGAATACACTGGAATTGAACCTATCAGGTGTTGAAAGTGTTGAAATACATAACAATTATTCATCTGGAATGAGTGTAATACATAGGTAGAGGATGTATGAAGATAATTTAAAACAATTGTTTAGGAAATTTGCAATTTGATTCCAGCAAAAAAATTGCAGAGTACATGCAGACTAAAGTCGACATGAAGTGCCAAAATAAAATAAATTGCTACTCTTCCACTTTCAATTGTACACATCAATCCAAACAGTATGTTAAGTCCTTGCCAGTAATTACCCGAAAGAAAATCATTATTTGTGAGATCTGATGAGTTTAG
>CAJNSZ010001378.1:0-28504 GCA_905329745.1 Rotaria sp. Silwood2 | reverse complement strand
AACTTTCATGAAGATTATAAGACAGATTCATGTTATATTTCAGCGATTGAGTAAATTTTATAATCTATTTCGCCAATTACCAATAAAAAATTAAACAGTCTTGGCTATATATCTAGCTTTATTGTGCATACATGTATTTTTTCCCATTAAAAATACACAAAATTCAAGATGAAAAAAAATCCATATATGTGGGATCAATACAATTGAATCACAAATCTTATTCGAAAACTGTATCAAAGTGAAATTTAACAACTATTCTATCGCAGGTATTTAGAAAAATTACTCTCGAGATAAAATTTCCTTGAAAGATAATGGTTATTGTAAATTTCTTTTAGTACTTTCTGCTGTCGAAATTGAATTTGTTTGTTATTAGTATTTTCGATAAATATATCATGAAAAAATGACTGCATCATCAGAATCAAGGAAATATTTCTAATAATTTCCTTAAGAAGAAAAAATAAATAGTAACCCCTTTGTATTTAGTTTTCCATGATCAATATATTATTTCGATGGAAACTAGTCGATGTTTATTATCAAAAGTAAAAGATAGATGAGATAATGAATAATAATAAGACAATTTGTTAATTTTAAATGAGAAGTTTTCAGATATTGATTTGTAAATAAAACAGCAGCATTTCGTTTGAAGAAATACCAAAATAACACCTGAAATAATCGAAGTTAGTTGATAAAGAGTTATATTTATCAACAATTTCTTATAATAGAAATGGCATTTAGAAATTAACAAAAGAATAGAAGAATCTGAAAAATATTTAATTTATGATACTTTCAATAATTCCTTATTTGTATATTAGTCTTGTCATATTAAATATCGAGACATTATTTTTTTGAACTTAGTTCGAAAGAATTATAATACTGAAGTGAATAGTCGATAGTATGAATTAATACGTGATTTAACTAGGCGATATTTTTGTCAGTAGAATTTTATATTTCGATGTAAATCTTACACTATATTTTCAATTGTAAGCAAAATTACGATAACAAACAATGCGCTAGCAATCGATTAAATACAAAATTACTCAGTCATGATCGTTCGAGTTGACCTGCATTGGATGTGGGTGACGACATGATTCACACCCACACTCTCTTTACCAAATTATGGCATGTGTTGAGCCTTTTTCGCTGATATCGGTTCGTATAAAACATGAACCGATCTCAGCTCTGGCATGTATTGTTATCATCGTTGAAACAGTGTTGAATAAGAAAATAAAAACAAAACATTATACTACTCAGCAAACTCAAGTTCTTTATATGTTGCAGTCACTATGAATATGACAATATGCATTCAATCTTTTCAAAAGAATGAAACAATGTGTAGTTATTTTACTTTTTTGATGTATTAAACAAAGCTACTAATTAATTATATTAAACGAGATACAATAAGGGAAAATAGAGATACTAGTCTTTCAAATGTACTATTTTGACACTATGACCAAAATTAATATGTTTCAATTTTGAATAATTGATGCGTGTTGTATTTCTTTTAAAATCTTTGATGACATTTATTAAATATTTGCATTGAACATCAAATTCACTAAGACAGGGCAAGTGTATATTCAAGTTGGAAAGAAACTGTTTCACATCGCCGATATGTCCATTAGCACAGTTAAGTTTGACGAGATGAGAATACTCAACAATTGACGATGGGTGTGGGTGTTGGTGGGAATGCATTTTTACCGATACATACACCCAAACACCCACACCCACACCCTTTGTTCTTAAGTAGGGGTTTGGATGTGGATGTAGGCCTTCTGGATCACAACCAGACTTCACACCCACTCCGACTCCCACTCACGCTCACACGTACATCCTCGTTTCAGACGGTCTCAATGATCGACCTGGACAATCAAAACAAGGGAATAATGACAACCACAGACAATGTTTTATCTAGATTTTCTCTTCCATACCCTCACCATTCCCTCAATCAGTGTGTTGAATAAAAACTTCGTCATAGATGAACGAGAAAGTGTGAAATTAAAATAATAAATTTTGAGAAGAATATACATGTTATGTAGGTCTATAAGACAAAAGCAAAAATGTTAATTGTGAGGAAGGCACTTTTGTCGCATTTTTCAGATCAAACTACTAGAAAAATGCAACAAGAAAGCTATGAAAATTGAATTTTCGAAAATGTTGCAACACTACGACTTATTGTAGAAAGTAAAGTTGAAAACAGAGTTCAAGTTTGGTATGTATACTGCTTATCAAACATTGTTTTCACTATGTATGACTAGTAGCAAATAGAAAATGAATAGGAGAGATATATGAATTCATAAAAGATCAAATCAATGGGTTCATACTTTTCATGAGCTACCCCTTTAAATCGTAGATCAACTGAAAAAGAATGTTGAAGCTAACATTTTGCTATTATAATATCATGATATTTTTATTGAACTTCAGAAACTAAAAGTTATCAACAAAGTAATGGATTTTGAGTCATTATTCTAATAATTCGTCGTGTCATCGTGGATCTACTTTGAGAATAAACAGACAAGGCAAAATACTACTGAAATTATGAATTTGACAATTCTTTCTTGATGCTGCAGTCCCATTATAAATCACAAACTCAACGTTCTCTTTCAACAAATACTCTAATTTAAAAATTAAAAAGGCCAAAACAGTAGTATTCCTCATTTGATAGCTCTATTCGAAAGATATTAAATCATGTATTTTCCGAAGCCTGAAAGAATTGACCACTTAAAAGAAATTCCTAGCGTAACTATTCTCCAAATTGAATTCTGTGTCATTTTAATTAATATTTAGAAGAGAGCGTGAGTGTGGGACAATAGCAGATTCTCATGCACACTTGCACATTCCTTTCGCACTCACCCATTCATAAAACGAAACATTTCGATGAATATCTTCTTTTTCAATAACGACAGCTCAATCATATTTCACATTTCAATCATACTGAGATAATGCTAACAGCTTTGTATATAAATACATTGTTTACATGCATAATAAGACCTTTGAAAAATACTATAATAGTAATAAAATGACATATAGTTAAAATGTTAAAAAAAACAAAGCGTACTTTTTTTTCAAACATGAACTCAGTTTGCTTTAGTTGTTTAATAATATGAACATCTATGTATAGAACATTTGAAAAAAAAATCGAGCATAATACGTTTTCCCCTCATAACAAGCCTCATCGTGACCTCTTGTCGTGTTCAGAAATTTGTGGTTTTTAAGATAGCACTGTTAAAAAATAGCTGCGACAAAGTCTTTTAGGACATGAAAAATGTTGTGTTCAGTTTTTTTTGAAATGTTCTCACCATAGTACATCTATGAAATATTGGTATATAATGTATTATACAGGAAATCCCATTGGCTATTAAAGCCACTATTTGGATTAAAGCTGGGAAGTTAGTATTATTGAAAAAAAGCAAAAACACATTCGGGTTTTTATTTTTGTCGTCTACCTTATATATAATAAGAAAAAGATGTAATTAAAAAAAATAGGCCTTATCATGCCCTGCATCTTGACATGCTTTTTCAAACAAAAAAAAGATATTAAATAATAGTATGAGCTTCGAGAGAGAAATTTTGGATGCGCGATCAGAACACCAGAAACCGTGAAGAAACGAAAACGAATTTCAATTTTTTCTAAAAATAGCTTGTTTTTAGAATAGGAGATGACGAAAATCTTCAACAAATTTTGGAGAAAAGGACGTGCCGAGTAAAATTTGTTCTCGTTTATAAAAGATCAGATCACGGACTATCTTCTTATGCATTTATCTTAATTTTGATTGTTTTGACGAAAAGTGACTTTGTTTGAGGAGGAAGGGACTTTAAGTTTGTGACTATCATGTATATCTATAGTAAGTCTATAGACAGTGAGTTTGATATGAGAATTTGATTCATCTTCTTCTGGTTTTTGAAGATTCAACAGGTAGATCAGTAACTGCAACCAATTGGGCTTGTACCCATTCGAATGTTGAATTACATCCATGATCCTGGCTATTTTGTATCTCTAACTTGAACATGACAATAACTGACGCTCATACATCCGTGAGTTTTTCAAGCAAATATTCTTTTGCATTCAACGCAGTGTACTCATAAATAAGACTCATTTTTCTCTGAGTGCAATGTTGGTAGGTATTCCAATTGAGATATCCTATCAAGTTTTAATTGTTCTTTAACATGTATCGTATAAGGAATGTTCAAGGTTTGAATAGTGATTTCTTGTGTTTGTTCATCAAAGACATCGAGCGCCTCATCCCACAATAGTTTAGGCAAACGCTAGTGATATTGATGCAACCAAATTGCTGCCATTTTGAATAGTTCGCCAAACTTTTCTGGAACTTCTGTATCCTGATAATGATATAAAACGAGCTTTTACCATTGCTGTCAATATTTGAGAACGGTCTTTGCTTTCTTTTCATATTTCGACTACCTTTTTGAGTTCATGGTGATGAAGAAATACTTTCACAGCAGAATCAAATGTTTTGATCCGAATGCCGCTAGTTCTCTTATTAATTTCTATAAGAAACCAGGTTTTTTATACAACTTGATATTCGAGACAATTTTCTCGAGAATACATTTCATGTTCTTTTATCATTTCGTTCACATAATCACGGATCACATCGTCGATGCTCAAATAGTTGTGAGTGTGAGTTTAATTCTTATTTTCATCCAACCGCAAGCGTTCACTCACCCACACTCATCCTGATAAAGATGCATACCGACACCTATACAGAACTTCAGCAGAAGCCGATGAAAATGATACGACACAGAAAGGCAGTAGTAAGAATCATATTATCATAATGGTTCCAAATGTCATCAAAATTTGAAACAGAATTCATATTAAGATTACATACGACTTGAGTTTATTCAATACGCAATAGTTTCATTTGAGAAACGAGTGTTTTCATCACTGGTGACAAATTCTCGTCTTCATTTTCGTCGTCATCCGAGGATGTAACGTGTGAAGCCTCGTTGTCTTTGTTTTCTTGATGGGCTCGTTTGGCCGCTTCCAATCGTGCTCGTAATTTCTCGTCGAAAGCCTTCTGACGCAACAGGGCAAAGTCATATTGACTCAAATCGTAGTCTTTCGCACGTTGAACAATTGACATGGCCAGATCGTTGGTTTTTGCGTCGAGCTGTGGCAACGATGGATCTAATCGTAGATATGCATAAATGATGGAGACATTCTTTGTGTTGAGTATTCCTTCTCGGATGTGTTTGATTAGACTTAAGGCAAATTGAAATAGGAAAATATTCGATGACGCAAGCAAGGATTGAGCGAGAAATGTGTCGAAAAACAGAAAGAGTGCTTCAAACGGCAGAACACCGACGCACAATGTGGTGAACCATTTTTGTGCGAAGGTTTCCGGAAGAATGTAATTTTTGGATAGATGTTCATGAACTTCTGGCTCATGATCTGCTAGAAGATAGTCGAAGACATAGGCATCGACAGCAAATGCAACAGGTTCATCGGTCCAATAGCCGACAAGAACTGTGCGATGAAGTTGGCGCATAGTTTCGATCACTTTGGAGGGCGAATGAGTGAGTAGAAGAAAACCGGCTACGTAAGACATAGCTTGATGGTAGGAGCCAAATTCGTTACGAAGAAACGATAGAACATTCATCAATGTTGCTCGTTGAGCGGAGCCCAAAAATGTTCGCTCCGCGTCGAGACGTATAATTCGTTCGTGATCAAAGCTTGCAGTCAAATCGTCTTCATTATTATCCTTGATACGCTCGAGAATTTCCGTGGAAGGTAGAAATGAGTAATTCAAACGTAAAAGTGGTGCTTCGCGTTCTTCTCTCCAGAAATCGACTCGTCGTAGCATTTTAGATTCGATACAAATGCACGCACAAACTATTCCCTTGTTTTTTTTCCTTTAGATTGCCTTATTCAACGCTTTTGCAATTACATGATTCACTCACCTACCATGTTTTATGTGCGTTCTCCGCGTTAGTTAGATGGGAGCGAGCGACGATGCTTATCGTCATCTAACTTGAGTGCAATAAAAATATTAGTAAAAATAGACGACGAGACGATGCGCGCATAGGAATATATAGCACACAGCATATTTTTCTTCTTCCTACATTCTGATTTCGTCATCAAAACTGAGTGAGAAAGAAACAGGACAGAAGGGACATCTAGAATGCATAACAGCGTCGAAAGCAACGAATTCTATATTATTCGTCGACAGCATCTTTTGTCGACAGACATTTCGTCGACAGCTACTTGGTCGACAGTACATTTCGTCGACGACTTTTTGTCGAAAGCTATTTTGTCGAACATCAATTTAATCTATTGTGTGCTCAACGGAAAACGAACCTGTCGCATCCAACAATGTCTTGAAACTCTTACAGATCGATTCAAGAAAAAAGAGATTGATCTCATCGAATACCTTGAAGGTTTATCATTGTTGGTCGCAAAGAAGAAATGATTCAGTATTAAAGTAGAAAAAAAAAAGTTTTCTGTTTGTTTTTCATTTGTCATCTTCTTCTTATGGTAAATTTTTCTGGTTGTACTTCGTAAATTTGTTCTTTATTGATCAATATACTATTTGTTATTTTCTGTTGTATCTCTTTGATTAAATAAAAACAAGAGATAGATTGGTACTTTTTAATATTAATATTTTATCACAAATATTTGTCGACGAAATTATTGGTCGACAAAAAATTGTCGACCAAATATTGTCGACAAAATGTTGTCGACCAAATTTTGTCGACGGAAATGCCTGTCGACAAAAGTTTGTCGACGAATGATATAATTACCATATTCTCGAGGTGAACAAGTTCATTTAGTAAATAATAGAGCGTTTGTCGTGAATGCTAGTCTGTTATCAAATGAGTTAATTGGGGAAAGAGTCGACATATGTGACAGAAGAGTTGTTTTCTTGTTGCTGGTTCGTAGTCGAAGAGAACAAGACGTCGAATCGAAACGAGTGGTAATACAAGTTGCTTAAATAGATTAAGACTATATGCATACTGAATATGAATACAATAAAGATTCGTCATGTTCTCAATCAATCGAACAAATGCTTCTGTAACACCGACTATCGATGAGAATCCAAAATATACGATCATGCGTGCATCGATATGGTGTCGAATCTTATCACAAACATCTATTGTTAAATATCCATGCAATGAGAGTCGTGTTACATAACTGAAACATGGCCGAGTGACAGATTGAGATATTAATGTTTTCTCGAGTTTTTTATATTTAAGTAAATCAATACTCAAATATTTGATATTTGAATAAAACATTTTTGGATTCTGTATTAAACTAAATGAATACCGATGATTATTATTAAAACATTTTGAAGCAAAGATGAGAGCACTTTGATCATAATTATATTCGACGGACCATTGTTTTTTGTCCAACCACCATTCTGATCGAAAACTATCTAAAAGAAAATGTATTTGCGGTTTTGACTTTTCCATGATAGCAAATTTAAAATTGAACATTTTTAAATAAATAAGCGATGTTGATAGAAATGATTTTCATTGAATTCCATTCAATACGTTACTATATTTTCCCAATGGTTTTTTCAGTATTAATGTCAAGTATTTTAGTCGATACATGCCCGATAAGATTGCTTGTAGCATAGCAAACTCAATACCACTGTCAACTAAAAAAAAATAAAAGTATCTAAGAATAAAATGTTGAAGTAAAAGATGAATGATTGAGGCATTTGATGAATATGTGCGCGAGTTCATGTATATAAAATTGATTTTAAAGAACGCAAAAAAGACCTTCTAACTAGAGATTATCGGCAGCTCTGGCTTCAAAGCAGTCGTTCCATGACAAAAGTTACACTTCGGAAACGAAATGACTAAATAAATCTCTACAGTTAGATTGAGTAATAGTCAATACTTCTCATCTCTCATTTTAACATTAAAACTAATTCCTATATCGAATATCTACATTTGAATGCTCACTTAATCAGTTGGAGTACATTAAACAATAGGAACTAAATAAAACTTAACAACATAGTCCTGTTTTCAATAGCACGTCTCTGATATGTGACAGTTTTTGAAAAAACAAGTATTCTTTCAAAAGCAATATAAGAATATTGAGTCAATAATGAAACGATTCCAGCAGATCAATGAAAATTTATCTTAGTTGTTGAGCAGCGATAATAGTAGAGAACCTTCGGACAGGTAAAATTCCTTATATCACTGTGATGACCACTATTTGAAATAAGAATAATAAACAAAAATAATTGAATTTGGTTGTTTTTCGTACGAGGAAACATTGAGAACTATCTAATTTCTTTCGATTTCATAATACAGCGAAAATAAGCTCTCATAGACTCTAAGAAAATTTTAGAAAAGATTCATGTCCATAGTCCGCCATTAACAATTGTTTAAGTCAGCCTTTTTTTTTTGAGAAATGAATATTGCTTTGAAAATTTTGACGCAAATTATTATGTTTGTTTTTTTGTGTCGAAATATACATTGATCTTTCTTGAAACTTTCAGAGAATTTTAATGAGCACTAAACCCATCTATAGGCAAAGCCTTATGAAAACTGCTTTCTTTTGAACGCTGAGCTATAGACTGAAAATTTACGAAAATAACCACCATTCATTGCCGATAGGTTGTGAACCCGAATTTTCCCCGTTTCTATGAAATTTAATCCTTGGTATAATATATGTGAAGAAAAATCATAGAAACATTATTCTATTCAAGATTTTAACTTTGACTGAACAAAAAAAAATGTAGCAAAGAATGTAGTTATTTTTGTATTTATCGTTTAAATTTAGACTAAATTGAATTAATTGTGTCCATTGATAATTTCTGAATGAGAATATAAATTGATGAATGTCGTGTAAATTACATTGAATACCACCAGTACCGAGTGATTTTAGTTGGTGTATATTCGGACGAATAAATTTATCCATATCATCAATCGAATCAAAAAACATATACAAAAATGTTAAATGAGTCGGTATGTCTTTTGACAATACGAGAAAGTGGTGACTCGAATGTGTAACAAGATGTGAAAGAGAGTCAAATGAATATTTCGATAATATATTTACGTTTTTAAGATGAATACAATCGAAATGAGTGTATTATAGTTAATTATTGATGTCAATCTCGTTAGAAGCAATTGATCAATTAAGATTGTATCATCAATCCAAAGTGAACGAAGACGAGTTAATGGTTGTCTATTTGAAAAACTTGATAGAAATCGATTGACTAAATCAAAATTATTTTGACCCAGTTTCAATCCGACAATTTGTTCTGATTACAGAAATGAACAAACAAGATCAAATTCATTTTTAGAAATATCTGATGAGGATAAATCTAGCATACAGTGATCATACCCAACGAGAATATCATTCAAATAGTTATTTATCGAATGAAATGCTCTTAATATATGACAACCAGAAAGATAAGATAATATTTCATAAAACAATTCAAGTGGTAAACAATTGAACAATAGATCAGGCATATTGTTATTTCATATGTACATGCACGTCATAATAAATCAATTGATAAGAGGAAAGAATAATATATTGTGAAGAGAATAGTGGAATCGAATCATTCACTGCGGTAGAAACCAACCTATTGTAGTTTCATAGGCTGTATGCACATAGTTAAAGCTACAAATAATCGAACGATGCAGTAAAGTGCCTTCTCTCAAAAAAAAAGAAGAAAATAACAGAGATGCGCAAATATAAATACAATTTGTGATCTCATCATTTCACATATCTTCGTCCACCATGAACGTAGTGTTATGTATTGGATCAAAAAATCTAGAGTATGAGAATTTGTACTATCATGTATTGGGCGAAAAACCTGAGATTTGAGAATGTAGGTGTGATTCTTCTTTTCTTCTACAGTTACACACACTATTTTGTAGATTGAAAAATCTTCAAATATTTTTGAGGATTGCTTATAAAAAATAAATTAATCATAAAAAAACAAACAAATATATTTCAATTGCAAATAAAATATTTGGATCAAATATATACGAGAGTTTTCTTATAAAGAAATCCTGATAATGTCGTAGCTATAGATGACTGATAATAAATAGTGTTCCATAGCAAACTCTTCGGTGTGACGCCTGCACAAGATAGCTATACAATTTCTCCATCGATCCATAATTCCAGAAATGAATTGATCACATCTTCCAACTCGTTCATCGGGCAAAGAAACCGGATTATTCATAAAAGGCAACAAACAGCAAAGGAGAAGTAGAAAGAAGATAGGATACATACATTGAGCGATCATCATGCCGAATACACGTCGATAGTGTCTTTCAGGACAGAGTAACGAGGGTAGTGCTGGCGCATTTTACAATGTTTTTTCGAAGTTCCTTCAATTCTAATCCTGGAAAAACGAAACAATATACAAGCAAATGTCAACCCGGTACATATAGATAGACTAAGGCTATCATGGTGACTTGATCACAGGAAGGCAGCTCGTGGACTATCATTCTGGCAACGATGTAGAACAATATACCTAAAATGAATGGAATATTCGTAAAAATGAAGTACGTATTCAGCCAAGATTTGTATCAAGAAGTCGACAATTGTAGCAGACGAGATTCACTTGATATGTACGTAGTAAATAGCAGCAAAATAACGATTAAAAATAATTCGATAAAATAATTAAGAAACTTTCGCAAATGGGATACAATCGAATTTGGGGTAGTACCGGACGCATAGTTGTACTGGTTAAAGGATTAATATAGGGAGCAGACAAAATCACAGTAGAACCAACGTGGGATAATCGAATCGATGATAAAGACATTTTTTTCTTTGTAATTATCCATCTGCATTGTTCATTGGGTGAAGGAGGATTGTGTTTGGTGACCGATAAGAATTACGATTTCGTTTGCCTATCAAGTTGAAACTTTTTTTGTCATTTTAATGGCCATTAAAAAACAAAATTTTATTGTGCATAATAAAAAGCTGCTGAAAACATGATTTATTTTTTATAATGTTCTTCACTGTATCTTTATGATTTTTTTGAGATAGTCTATAGAGTACTTCCCCGTCTTTATTCTTGTCTCTTCCAATCATATGCATTTTCACAGTTGAGAAGATTAAAGAGGAAATATAAGATAGCATCAAGCTTTTTGTTGGCCAACATGTAGACTGCAGTGAACTTAGAGCTGTTTGAAGTCATCTGAATTCTTCTCATTTTTTAATTCAAGATCTATTTTTTCTTTATTAACAGCTTTGTCTGAACAGCATCGTCTCAAAAAGGATGTATCATATCTCAGTTCACGATGACCGTTCTTATGTATCGCGATAAATCGCCAGTCATATCTCGATTTCAAAGACATGATATGGCAATAGACTTCTTCTCTTTAATATTAGAACCGCATCGTCAAGATCTACGAAGCTATGTTCTACAATGACACTTTTATACCACAAACAAACTTTTTACACATAGATAGTCATGAAGATTTTTCGAAAGATATCTTGAAAAACTTTCATATCTGCATCGTTTTGTCATTGAGAACTGCACATATTTGCCTCTATTTTTCTTGCAAATAGTATTATTCAGTAGCTCTATATAGAGAGTTTTTATTTTTCTCAAAAGTCTAATATCATTGAAAATCGTTGATATATGTAGAAATCTTATTCACCTCTCTTTTTCTTGTCTCAACAACTGCACTCACCTGTTTCAGTCGAACTATGATTGAGAAAAAGAAAGAAAAAAAATTGCATCGCCATACAGGCATTTCATTTTAGTGCTATCAATAATATTTGCACTTTATTGCTGACTTTTTTCTTTCAATTACATTCAAGTATCACTGTTTCATCTGTCGTCTATGCTTGATTATTAGGAAAGACAATATGTCATCGTATTGCTCATACATTTATCGAAAATGAATCATCGACATCAGAATGATTTTCATGAATCGGATAACACACATAGTATTTGCAGATTTTTTCCTTTGCATGTCCGTCTTATGAGGGTATAAAAGCCCGATAATCACACCCATTAGTATTTCTGTTCAACTAAATTAAACTTAATCACGTCTCCGATGTAAAAACAGAGGGAGCTAGTTCATCATCCAAGTCAACTAAGTATCTGGGTGTGTGTGAGTGTATAGGTATGGATGTGAAGAATAGAAGACTCGAATCCACATTCACACCTCACATTAACACCCTTGATCCATTGATTTTTGTCATTCGAGATTGGTTGGTTGTGGATCGAAGAAATTTTTTAAGAAAAACGTTCAGAAATTCATTTCCTCGAACGAAATCCAAATGAATAAAAGTCATTTCACAATTTCATCATTGATGTCCAAAACTGAAGGATTCGTTTATTTGTCGTTTACGATCATACGAAAATGCTCAAATGGATTTTTATCCTCTGGCAATCATTTCTACGTGTCGTTTCTCGATTTCATTAAAGACATGTAATCCAGTTTAGATTCGACAAATGCAAAACGAGTTTTATTGATTTATTTTTGTCAAAAAAATAGTCTTCTTTTTGAGATTTTAATGTTTGTCAAATACTATCTATTCGATTAATTTTTATTTCAAACAGAAAAACGAAGTAGTCGTTTTGATACAAAATCATTTGAAATTCGATTCAAAAATATCATTTGACCCAGACACAATTATAGAAGCGACTTTTATTTCTTCTACAAAAAGCTACCTGCTGAAGAATAACAGATAGAATCGAATATTATTGTTTCATCATCTTTATGATCGTGTGAAAGTGAAAATAGTGACGTCTTCACTCTTGTTAACATTCCTAAACTTTATACTGTTACCATAAGTCGTCTCATTTAGTTTAGAATTTAATCTCAGATTTAAGCACTTATTACGAATGACAAAAGAAGTAAATAATTGCTTTTTCATTAGGAATAAATAAAAATAAAAGCAAACATATGATTTTCAAGTATCATTCGAATGGTTAATAGAGACTCAGATAAACATTCAGTGAATAAGTAGGGAAGTAATAAATACCATATGGAAATTTGTCCATTTGTACAATTTTGCTTGCTAAAACAATTTGAGAATTTAACTCATAATTTCAGAATATCTTCGTGAAAGTTATCTTGATGACGAACGATACGCTTGGACTGGATGCATCACAATGGTAAGCGCAATAATAAGATAAAAGGTTTTCGTTTTTCTCTTTCTATAAGTAAATGTTTATTAGAAGATCCCTGATCTTCTATTGTGAGAAATGCGGATTACAATTATATTTGAGATAAAATTTTAGTGTTTGGTCTTACCTACTCAGATCTTTTTGTGTGTTTTTGAGCTCGAATCAGACAAATACTCACTATATCACAAATAGTGCTAAAAAAAATACACAATTAACGGAAAATACTTGTATATATTCTTGATCATACTACACTTTGCATATGAAATATGTAAAAGTTTTAAAAATTACTCTTATTTATATTTTAATCAATGAAAGAATAGATGATATCGGATGTTGATACGTTACTTTAAGAATTATTTTGACTATTCGAATATTTATTTATGAATAATCTTTAAAGATGTGCACGTTTGCACGGAAATGTTTTTGAATTGAATAAGTCTATGTCGAAAACTAAATACTATTACGTGACCTGACTTGCTCTCATACGCTAACTTTGTACTCGTTTCTCAAACTATTAAAGTCAAAACGTAATTGATAATAGTGTTGATTTCAAGAAAATACAGTTCTTTGAAAAATGGAACAGGTCCGTGCCCTTTTACTTTTTCTTCTAATGAAATATATTATATCATTTTTATTAAAATTATTTGATTCAAATTTTCAGTTTAATCAAGGAAATTGACAACTGTCGATTCTGGTGTGTATTTAGCATTTTATCATATTTTTCGCATAATAATAAATAAATGATCACCGATAAAGAAAATCTTCAGTAATTTCTTTTTGCATTTGTACTTAAGAATAGAAATATTCATCAGGCAATTATTCAATATAATAAGAAATGAGTTTTCTTGCAACTAAAAATTCAATAAATAGTTGATCATCATAAAAACAGTCATATTTTAATGGTTTAATTCTTTTTCTTCGTATATCTCAATATCATCTTAAAATTTTCTTTCATGTTTTTAGATTTTTTTCAAATGTTTCGAACAAAATAAAATGAAATTTTCTTTAAATGAACGATGCTTTATTTGGAGAAAAAGAATAAAGTCACGAACATATGACTATACTTATGATGATCAACTATTTATAGGATTTTAGCTTCAAGAAAATTCATTTCATATTTTTGCACGTATTCTATTGTGATATTGATAAATGTTGTCAATGTTTTTGAAGGTGTCAAGTCAAAATATTGGATTTCATACATGGTTAATCTCAATGTTTCGAAGAATAAAATTTTAAATCACATTTGATTTGTTTTCATTTGCAAATCTACTATTTTTTTTGTGCTATGCATGTGACTGCTGTGAGTATTGAAATGTTATAACGAATCTTCTAAAACAGGCAAACATTGTTCTTCCTTGCTTGCTTTTTTTACAGTCCAAACTAAACAAGAAAAAATTTTTAACACTGTACATGGATCACATATTTGTAAAGATAAGTAACAGAAATAAGACTCAGTGTTTTATTTTTAAGTAAAACTAAGAAGATGCAAATCTATCGTTCACTCAAACTTATGGCTGCAAATAAAGGAGAGTTAAGGTTGAAAGGTTATATTGTATAGCACCTCGAAAATATTTCCATCGATTAAAATTGAAAAGTAATCAAATCAATTTTTACTTTCAAACTTATAGAGAAAAGGAACAAGTGTTATTGAAATGAAGTTGATAAGAAGAGTAAGAAATAAACTTTTTGTTTTCATCTGATGTAGAACTTTTATTATTAATGTTCAATCGTAGTATGAATAGTTGTTTTTCTATTAGTCTCTATTGAAATAGAATCAGCTGTTAATATCTAACAAAACAATGAATATGTTGGCAAAAACAAAAACATACTAAACTTGTAAATCAATGAAAAATTAGATCAATGTGTATAAGAAAAGAAAGTAGTATATCTTGATAGAATTCTGTCCCAACGTATATCGTAGCATATGAGAATTTCTTCTACAATTGATCGAATTTCATTCTTTTTTAGATTTCATTGAAATAATATTGGATAAAATTGTATTTAGAATGAATGGTTCTCTTTCCTTATCACAGAGATTTCGATGGTCAGTAGAAAATTCACTAACGTTGAATGAAGATGGCACACGACGCTTAGCCATCAAGCAAAATGGTGTTCTGGGCTCTTTTTATGATGCAAGAATATATCGAATACTTAATTAGTTACCATTGGATCAAACTTCTACAACTAAAATATCCCTAAGTGAACCAATTCGATGTAGCATGATGAATCGTGACACATTTGATAGTTAAAACTTATTTCGTGACATTCGTATTCATGATGAACTATGGCGAAATATTATATGAAATATCGCACCCGATGAAGAAATACTTCCATTAGTTAATTATTCATTTTCAAACGATAAAAATACCCGATTTCTCTACTGTTGTTATTCAAGTCGACATGAATCGATTCAGTTTCATCCAAAGATTGTTAGAACGCGTATTCCAAAAGAGATACCAAAATCCGTGCAACTCACATTATTTCAGGAATCAAATTAGGGATTCACGTGTTTGTCGTATTACACCTATCTTCTTCTGATGATGAAACTTCTCTTGATAAATTACTCGACAAAATATGCGAAAGTTTAAAAAAGAATAAGTTTGAATTAACCATAGAAGAGAAAAGCTCACTGAGTCGAATCAAGGTTACCAAAATATTCTCTAATATACCTAATCTAATCGAAATGAACGAATTTGCTAGAATATATGAAGTAATAACTATACAAAAGCCACATGTTTATTGTCATCATCGATTGGAATATAGTTTTCGTGACATCAAATGGTTTTATTCTAACTATTCTACCAAGGAAGCTAAATTTATTAGGCTTGAACCCTCATTTCATAAAAGTATCATAAAATATTTGCTTCAGTTATCATCTCAAAGAACAGAGTTAAATATTCTCATTGAACTAGAAGAAAAAAACACAACGGAAGAACATTCTAAAGCAGAAGTAACGAATCCACTAGATTTCGACTAAATTCGTGATTTGGTTGTGAAAGTTCGAACGGGAATAGTTTCACATGAGAAAGCTACGATAGTTCTCGCCAAAAACTGCGATTAGTTATTGCAAAATAAAATTAACAGTCCTGGGAACCATTTTTTGGATAATCAGAACCTTTTAAACGATTTCAAACAAAAAATACCAAAGATTCAAATATTTCAAATCAGCAACCGAACACTATCGATAAAGCAATGAAGCCAGTAAAATCACCAGTATCGCCGCCAAGTGAAGGCGATATTTCTACATCAAATGAACAAAAACAGACCAATCTATCCTATATATCATCAATATTTGTGCCCGAACTCGTACAATCATCAAAAGAACAATCAAACGACAATGAATAATCGTTGAGTCCATCAAAATTGAGACAATCTTCACAATCAATTTTTTATTTTTATGTCACCTATTGATGAGCATGATAATAAGTTATTATCTTCGTCAACTCCTAATTTTATCAATATCCTTCTTCTCGGTGAATCTGGTGTAGGTAAATCAACATTCATCAATGCTTTTTTTAATTACCTCCAATTTGAAACATTTGAAAAAGCTCGTTCAAGTGAACCTATAATACGCATGCCTATCTCATTTCTTATGACAGTTGGTGTTCATTTTGAGGAACGAATTGTTAAATTTGATGATGCTGACTCTAATGAAAATCATATATGTTTAAGATTGATGTTCAAACTAGTTTAAGAATAATTGATACATCAGGAATGGGTGATACTCGTGGTCTTGATCAAGACGATCTCAATATGCAACATATTTTGTAATTTATCAATAATCTGTCACACTTGAATACCATTTGTATACTTCTTAAACTGAATGAGTGAAAACTGAATATTGTTCTTCGATCATATTTCACTTGTTTATTTAATTTTCCTGGTGAAAATGCTCGCCATAATATTGTCTTTTGTTCTACGAATACTCGAGCAACATTCTTTGCTCCAAGTGATACTGCTCCACTACTCAAAAAGATGATTAATAATCTACCAACTAAAGACATTGCATTCAACAAATCGAACACTTGTCGTTTCGATAATGAATTGTTTCGTTATTTGATTGTTCTTCGAAATGAAATTCAATTTGATACATATGAAGAAGAAGAATATCGAACAAGTTGGACAGATTCAGTAGCTGAATCGAATCGTCTTTTTAAACGGATTTTTGAAGAACTGAAATCTTATCTTTATACTGAATGGCAATCCATTGAACATATACAAATTAAAATCAACCAAATGATTCGTCCAACGTCAGAAACAATATAAAATACTATTCGAAATATGATATTACTAGAAGAAAAGTTATCAAAAACACAAATAGCGCTTCATCCTATCGTTGTTTCACAATCTTCAGGTATTTGTTATGAGTGCAAACGTAATCCTAAGCAATTCAGCAATCTTAGGATTCTACCTGATAATGTACATTTAGTTTCTGACAAATGTGACGATTACGATTGTAGTCGTAAGAAACACATTGATGTCAACTATACACTTGAATATGAACTTACGTATAATGTGGATGAGCAATGTATCGTTGAAATGAAGATGAATTCCAATCAACTTAGAGAAGTTGTTTTCGAGTTTGTTCACTTTTATGTCTATGTTTCCAATATTTCAAAACAAAAGGATCTTCTCTTGACTGCTCTCAAGCAAATAATTGCTGAGGAAAATCAAATTTGTTCAGAAAAAAAGCTCTCAGTGTCTGAATTCAAATTTACGAAATATACTGATTAAATTAAGAGAAGAATATGAAAAGAAGCGGAGTACATTAGTATTGAATTGTCCAACTGTCGATGTACCGAACATATATGAACTGATCCAAAATATTAGTGTGATCGACGAGTTGAAGAAGCAATTGTATATTATCAAACAAAGTCAAGAAAGTTGTCTGAAACAGCATGAAAAGAAGATTTCATGCAAACTTGTATGAATTATTATCGATAACTCTAATAAAAGTCTCCACATTTTATTTTGGGCTTGAATAATGTGATATCTTAATCATGACCCGAACTAGTCCAAACATTTCTTTTTCATGATTATATATGAATCCTCTTTGCGTCTCGTATTAATTTACAAAGTTATTTATTTGTTTTTTGTATACCTGAATGAAAATAAAATATAATTCACATGTTCCTATCGTCGTTTTATTGTTCCAAACTTTCCAAATCAAAGATATATGCAATTATTTAGAAATAACTATTTATTTCTCCAGGCAAAGTGTATGAATACTAATTTGTTATTATTGCCTTATTTTAAATCTATACGGAAAAGTAGAAGCAACAATAATACAAGGATCACGAATATCAAACTCAAACAGTCGTAATAACGTTTTAAAAATCACAAAGTTTATTGCCATGTCTACCAATGTTATGATCGGCATCTTGTTCAAATGCAGTCATAAGAATTGTTCCAAGTTATCGTTTTATATACAGTGTGGTCTAAAAGTAATTCGGCAGTCCTAAATTGCGAATAATTCTTGTTCTCTTTTTATAATTAAAGTTTTTTTTTTTCGTATCGTTTTGTCATATCTCTCGATCATTTATCTCTAGTCGATTCGTCGTCGCTTCTTATTCAAGTACTCTTGTAGCATCTGTTCTTCTCCTTATGTTTTCTTTCCTTTTATTCTGTTCCTCTCTCCTGTTTCAATACATTCCTCTGGATGAACATGAAACATTAATAAGTGGCACGATATGAATGAGAGGGGAGTGTTTTGAAAAAGAGAATGGGAAACATATTTTACTACTGCTTAGCTTGTTTTTCTTTTGTTTACGGGTGTATAGGTTGTGTTCGGTGCAGAGAATAAAGCTAATACTCTTATCTAGTGTTGTTTATTTTCGACTCATATTGTGCAGCATCTTAAGGTACATCCGGTGATGATCGAAAGTATTGAACATAAGCTGACTACAGAACAACGGGTGTTTGTGGTAAAAACTTTTAATCACGCGAACAACACGAGTGAGACATGTCATCGTTTCGATGAACAGTTCAATGGTCAAATCAGACATGAAACTGTTGCAGATATTGTTGATCGGTTTGAAGAAAACAGTGCAGTTGATGAGAAGAAAGGACCAAATTGACCAACTGTTGGTAGAACAGCAGAAAACAAAGCTGCTGTGAAATCTTTTTTTGAAACGATCCCACAGCATCAACAAGACATTTTGCATCTGGCTTGCTAGTGCGCCCATATTGTCTGCGCTTAGTGCAACACTTGAATGATGATGATCATAATCGAAGGAATGAGTTTTACGAAAAACTACTAATGATGGTTGAAGAATATGACAGCATCCTTGATAAAATAATTTGAACAGATGATGCAATTTTCAAACTCAATGGACACGTCAACAAGCATAATTCAATTTACTGGGCATCCGAAGATCCTTCTATCGATATCGAAAGAGACTTCAACGTACTTGGCATCTCTGTTTGGATAGGCCTGTCATCGTATAGTGTTACTAGTTGATTTTTCTTTAGTTCCAATGCCACTAGCGATAGCTACGTAGAAATGTTACAGAGTTATTTTCAGCTCGTCAGCACTGACCGGTCCGATTTGAGCGACTTCTGATATAAAGACGATGGTGGGCGTTCCAGTTCACTACAGTCGAATTGCTTGTAAGTATTTGAATGAGATGTTTCCTGCATAGGTCAACAGATTTCAACCAACTTGTATAAGAAAATCTGTCGGTCCGTGGAATCCCGCCTTCACAACGGCATTCAAACTGACGGTTTGCACTTCGAACAAGATTATTAACGGATTATAATATATACCTTGAATACAATCTTATCCGATAGAGACGATAAATTTCAGATGAATAGATAGCAGAGAACAAAAGTTATCAGTAATTAAAGATTATCGGATGGTTTTTCGGCTACTGCATCCTATGTCACTTTGACAGAAGTATCATTGTTTTTCCGAAGATCGTCGACTGGTTATGTTGTGACCAATCAACGTTGTTAAATAATACCTAATACTATGCAGTGGCATAGACTCTTTCTAATGGTGAAAACCGCAGCTCTCTATGTTGTTCCTATCAAAAGTTATTCGGAATTAAAGATTGCCGGGTTACTTTTGAACCACTCTGTATTTGAAAGGAAGAATAACAAAACAAAACAGAAACTGTGAATGTTTATATATAATATAAAGTTAATAGGAAGAACCTTGATCAGACAAACACAAAGAGCAACCGTACCAAAAACAAGAAGATCGAGCATCCATAGATAATACACATATATGTTGTATCCGTGCAGAAAAAGTATCCAATTTACATAGCTACTAATACGCAACCGTTGAGATTTGTCTACCCATCACGAATTACTATCTGTACTGAAACCATTGAAGCATGAGTTGTCATATTTTTCCATCTTGAAAGTAAGCATGAGTAAGAGATACCATGACTAAGATTTCGAGCCTGCTCAAAAGTTCTCATCAGATGACTTCCATTCCATACCTATTTTATAATTGGATTCAACAGAGCAGCTTATTCTTCTCCCGTAGGACATCTGTTGAGATCAAGAAATTGAGAAGAGAAAAAAAATTATTCTTTAAGTTTTGAACCAGAACAGTCACTACTCTGGAACCCATCCTCAAACACACACCTGTATTTCGAGTATAAGAGATACTTTTTGCATTATGGTCGACCTTCAAAGTAGCACCATTGAATGGAAAATCGAATTCTGCACCTAGCACAATCTCTTTCAGGCACAATTCAGATGGTATAGTGAATCTAGACAAAAAAAAGCCAAATATAGTGTCAATTTTACTTACGTCACTCTGACAGTGTACCATCCATAAAAGTAGTCTTTTTTTTCTCTCGACGTTAACAGAACAGAAAAGAAAAAAAATCTACAATAATCGTGGTTATCATTTGCTTAGTCAGAATGACAATTTCGAAATAACGTATTCATTATTCAAGGACACGTTAGAGAAATGTCGATGAAGGTTGCCTCCATAATGGAGATGAATGGTGTAGAAAAGGTTTTTTGTGCACATGGTGGTTGGGTGACCATTGCACATGCTGCTCATTTGACTGGCGATCCTTCGATACTGGCTGAAAATGTTACTCAAGTTCTCCAATGTTTACTCAAACGACATCCTCGCATGCGTTCACGCATTCGAGCCGACGGCAACCAATATCTACTCGAGACACTCGAATACGAAAATAATAAGCTATCTGTTGACTCATTTTTTTCCATTGTCAGAACAACGAATGAATCTTGGCAACAAATCGTCGAAAATCGATGTAATCAAAACCCATATTCGAATATGAATACAATCATTTTTCCACTGTTTCATTTCATGCTTTTCTTCAATCTTCAAAACTGTGAATCATCCGAGAATAATCTCTTTCATTTGATTCTCTACACAAATCATTGCGTATCCGATGGTCGAAGTGGATATGTGCTTATCAATGATTTTTTAACTTTGGCCACCTCGTCAAATTTACACGAACTTTCAGAACCAATCAATACAGAAATACTACCATTTATTGGTCAACTCATACCCCGCCCATATGGTCCTCTCTATCCTCTAATATCATTCATTGGCAAACATAATTTAAAACAAAGCCTTCGCGATTTAAGACAACCATGTATTCCGGTCAAATCGATTCCTCTTACCGACTGTGAACTAACAGCATTGCATGTTCAACCACACAAAATTAGATTTCTTTTTTCATCAAGTGCTTCTAATCTCTATTTGAATTTACATGAGCAATGTCGTTTACACGAAGTTACATTACATGGCCCATTGGTCAGCTGTCTTCTACTTGCTATTCATCATTGCTTTCCACTTGATGACAACGATCAATTAAATCCATTTGAAATCGAGATGGATTTCGATATGCGCTCACATCTTCCACAATCATCTCTAACATTTTCGTCTGTGGGTTTCTTTGTTGGAGCGAGCGATTTTTCTCTTGATCATTCATTATCAATTCGTTCTACTCGATTTTGGTCACTAGCACATCGATGTATGATAACAACTCGTAAACAATTAAAGCGAAACGGTGTTCCTCTATCAATGAATATCTTTTGTGATATAATGCGAGATGAACATCTATGTAATCAGATTACCCGACTTTTTCCTGAAGGACGCATGTCAGAATTTGATTTTTCGAATATTGGTAAATATCCATTTTCGTGTGACTATAATCAAGGGAAAATACAACTACATGGTATGCATGTCATTAATAATGGAAGTGTTTATCATTCGTCATCAACATTGTATATCACTTGTGTCGGTGATAGGCAATTAGACTTTTCCTTAGCACACGAAATGGAAAGTGAAGAGAAAGCGAAAGAATTTCTCAACTTTTACATACGTTTAGTCGAAACATGTGCCAATCGACAACGTTGTCAAACTGAAACAACTCTAGATCAACTGTTCGCTATGGTTGAGTAATAGTAAACATGAACTCTACAACATTTTTTGCTTGTCTTGTTCATCCATATCGAAACTCTCGATTTTTCTCTTCACCATCAATGTAGATATGAACAAGAATACTACAGCATAGGAAAAAATATTTTTCCAGGGGATAATACTATGGTTTGAAATAGTACCTATAACAAATTGTATACTAAATTAAAGCGCGTCGAAATGGGATTTATCGATGCTAAAAAGTAAAGATTATGGCAACTTTTTAGTGTTGAATTTAAGAAATTCCCAGAATTTCACACCATTTTCACATTGAAAAGATTAATTTCATGAGGCAGTTCAAACTAGATCTCATTTCAAATGAAAGGATAGCACAAAGTACTAATTAGTTTCACCTATGTTTACCTGTCAACCAATATTTACAGTTTTTATGAAAAACAATCGAGATGCTAGAAGTCTACGAACAATAAATGCCCACTACGTATTCCTATACCACGAAATCAATTAACATTAATGAGCTAAGAAATAACTTAGAGATTAAACAAGACTTCTAGCATCTCGATTGTTGTTCAAAAAAACTGTGAATATTGGTTGACAGGTAAACAGAGGTGAAACTAGTATTTGAATCATAACTCCATGCCTTCTCAGTCAATAAAGGTCGGCTTGGTGCTGGCGATCACAGTTTTTTAAGCTCTATCTCTGGTAAAAATTTGATGGAAAATTATCGAAGCCGTGGGGGACTATCACACATCCAGGAACTTATGGCCAGTAGTGTAGGTGAATATGTATAATTCTATAGATAAAGAGGAAAAATCCTTATGACTTCATCTGAAGAAGATACAGATCATAATAGACCTCAATGTTAAAATAGTTGTAACCTTAATTCAATCAGACATACTTATGAAATATTCAAAACATAGGAGGAATGTGTGGTGTCATTTTAGTGCGCAACGATGATACTTGATATATGATGTAATACGATTAGCACTAGTTTTAAATGACAAAGAATGATTTTGTTACAATATGAAGAGTATCATTCAATTCAGAATGATCGAAAACCTAAGTATTAATTTATAGACATAGAATTAAGAAAACTTGAAAAAATAGTCACGAAAGGTTGTTTCGAGCATTTTTGACAGTCAATGTTAAATGTATAATTTTTGAAGAAAAGAAAACAAATATTTCGGATTTATGCAGACTTGTAGATCTTGAATACACGAATCTAATGGACTCCTTACAGTTGAGATTTCATACAATTTTTGCGGCGCTTTACATGCTTCTATAAATTCCATTGACTGTTCATCAAAAGTATAAGCTGGATTTATTAACTATCATATAGAAAGATGTAGAATGCTCGTCTCTTTATAATGGTGAAAACTACAGACCGAGAGCTATTTCCGCTGGGAACTTATTCAAAAAACAATCACTCTTCTTTTATTATGAAACGGATAATAGCTGTTGAGATTATCATTGTCTATATCATCTTCAGATATGATTGATAAGTTAAAAACAATTTAAAATCATCCACCAATTTTTTTGGCAAAATTTCTCCGCATGTTTATCAAAAACATTTTTCATTTTCAAAAGAGTTCACTAATGATCATTGTAAATTGTTTTGAGCAAGCATTTTATGATAAATTCCACGTCGTTGTATCAATTCTGTATGAGGACCATTCTCGACTATATGTCCCTAATCAAGTACACAAATCGAATCGCATGAACTAATTGTTGAAAGACGATGAGCAACAATGAGTGATGTTCGAGTAGGATCCTCTGTGTGTGCATGTTCAAGAGTTTCTTGTACAATCTATAATTGAAAAATGAAGATGAAGCTTTAATTGATAAATAGAAAAAGAAACAAACTTACTTGTTCATTATGTGGATCCATTGCACTTGTAGCTTCATCCAAGAGTAATACTTTAGGTCGACGAAGAAGAATTCGAGCAATGACAACACGCTGCTTCTCACCGCCTGATAGAAAACTACCCTTCAACCCTACTTTTGTTTCATAACCCTAAAATAATTATTATACAGTAGTAATATATACATAATATAATTTTTTGTTGTTTCATCTGAAGCAATTGGTCAACGAATTGATAAATATTAGCTTTACCTGCTGCATTAATAATGTCTTCCATGGGAATATTTTCTAAACCATATGCTATATTTTCAGCAATTGTTAAATCAAACAAAATTGGTTCTTGACCGACAAGACCGAAATGAGAACGAATCGAATGAAGGTTTAGTTTTCGAATATCAATGCCATCAAGAAGCTAGATTAAATGAATAAATTTTATATGACTTCGTAAACTATACATTGAACAAATACTTACTACTCGACCACTTGTAACATCATTGAATCGTTCCAAAAGTTGAATAATTGTTGATTTTTCACATTCAGATGTTCCTGCACAGGTTATATTAAATAATTCAAATTTAAAAGAAACCATTTATTAAAACATACCAACAAGAGCCACACGTTGATCTTATCAGTGAATAAGAATATTTAAAAAAAAGATGAAATTGAAACTTATCTTACTCACTTGGCTTGATATTCAATTGAAATTTGTTGAAAATGATAGATGTTGGCCGACTTGGATAAATAAATTTGACTTGATCAAATTTAATCTCCTCACGAAAATCAACATACGCGACCCATATTGTACCCATGATGTACATGTTTGAAAGAAAATAGTTTTCGTCTATGTTCTCTTACCAATTCTTGCCCTTCAGTAGATGTATTGTCGATAGCTGGTTCTCGATCAAATAAATCAAAAAACGTTTCAGCAGCCGAAATTGATTCAGCGATACGATAAGATCTAGAATTAGGAAAGTAGAAGAAAAACAAGCAAAGTATAGATTGAGTGTTACGAAAATCCGATGATTTTCAATGCCTACATCGCAAAAACAACAAAAGAGAAGGTTCTAATAAATTGAAAAGATGATGAAGTATTGGTTATAGATTATCAAATTATGGTTAGACTTACATTATAATATGATTCGATGTGAGTTCATTCTTTTCAACAAGGATGAGACCACGCCAATAGACAAATGCCAGTGTATAATTCTATTGCCAAATATATACTATATATCCCTGTAGAAAATATCGAAGGTTTCAAATATAGCCTATGGCAAAACAAAGTTGCTTAAAAATTTATATATGCATAAGATTCGATTGACTAACAGAAATACTTTATCAATAAGTTCAGAATATGGTCGTAAAACTTCCTTTTCTATTGACAACTGTTTTATCGTACGCATATTGTGAATAACTTCAACAGCAAGCTGTAAAAGTAAAATACGAAGTGAATATGGTCCATTCGATTTATCAAACAATTCACGATAAGCTAATTTTCTCTGCAATAAAAAGATGTCAAGGTAAAGGTTGCACTTACTGTACTTGCTCGTTCAACGATTTGACCAGATTGTTGATGCAGCCATATACGTAAAGACACATCTCCATAGGTGGCTACGGATACAATAAACAGATTACCAAAAACGATCAATGTTAATTGCCAACTTATGATATATCCAAATAGAAATCCAAAAGCCGACATTGCAAGAATTTGACAGATGGTACTTAATCGCGTACCAATCATCTCTTGAATGGCTAATACATCAGAAGAAAGTCGAAAAAAAATTGCACCAGAACTATTTTCAGGTCGATCAAAATAAGCAACTTCTTGACGAAGAAGGCATGCAAAAGCTTTCGAACGAATTCGTTTAGTTAATTTCGATCCTGCTATGGCAAAAGCAGTATACTACNATATTTTCAGCAATTGTTAAATCGAACAAAATTGGTTCTTGACTGACGAGACCGAAATGAGAACGAACCCACTGAATATTTAGTTTTCGAATATCGATGCCATCAAGAAGCTAGATTGAGTGGGAAAATATAATAGATTTATCTAAACTAAAAATTAGTTGTTGAAGAAATACTAAACTATTCGGCCATTTGTAACATCGTAGAATCGTTCTAGTAGTTGAATAATTGTTGATTTTCCATATCCGGATGCACCTGTACAGATCATATTATGTAGTTAAGACTTGAAAGAAAAACATTTAAATCCAACTTACCAATAAGAGCCACACGTTGACCTTATGATGGAATGAAAATTAATGAAACTAGGATTAAATTGGTTACTTGCCTCACTTATTCATGCCATGTTTATCCATGAAGAAAATAGTTATTTTCTATGTTCTCTTACCAATTCTCGTCCTTCCATAGATCCGTTATCAATAGCAGGTTTTCGATCAAATAAATCAAAAAATGTGTCAATAGCTGAGAATGATGCAGCGATACATTTAGACCTACAAAGAAGACGGTGGAAAAAATGATACAAACTTAAGAATGAGAATGTTACATCATTCCAACAACTTTCATTGTTTGCATTGTAAAAAACGCAAAAGAGCAGGCCCTAATAGCATACAAAGATAATCCAAGCATTTTTTCTGGATTATCAAAATTTAGTTTCAATTACATTATAATATCGTTCGAAGTGAGTACATCGTTTTCGACAAGAATGAGAGCATGCCAATACACAAAAGCCATAATGTATGCATCCAGCATCCAAAAACTGCCATGTCCCATGGAAGATATTAATAAAATTTTTTTAGACAACCTATGACAAAATAAGATTGATGTAAACTTTATAAATGTATATGTTTCGATGGACTTACTTGAATACTCGATGAGCATGTTCCGAATATTGTCGGCACACTTCACTTTCTATTGACAACTGTTTTATTGTACGCATATTATCAATAACTTCAACAGCAAGCTACCGCAGTGAAAAACAGGACAAATATAGTACATTTGATTTATTTATCAACTCATTATAGAATGATGATCGCTGCAAAATAAATCTTCATCTACCACTGATCTTACCGTGCTTGCTCGTCCGACAATGGGATTAGATTTTTTATTCAGCCATTGATTTAAACGCACATTCACATAAACGATTACGAATACGAAAAAAAGAGAACCAAACACGATCGCTGCTAACTGCCAACTGATAAAACATCCAAATAGAATTCAAAAAAAACACAGTGCAAAAGCTTCACAGATTATTCCTAATCGCGAACCAGTCATCTCTTGAATCGATGCTGTATCAGAAGAAAGACGATTACTAATCGCACCAGAACTATTTTCAGGTCGATCGAAGTAAGCAACTTCTTGACGAAGAAGGCATGCAAAAGCTTTCGAACGTATACGTTGTGTCAATTTCGATCCTGCTATGGCAAAAGCTGTGTACTACAAAAAAGAGTGAATTAGTCATGGATGAATTTCAGAAGCAGCATTTTTACCTGAAAGAAGCGAAGAATCAATAAAAGAACACTCATCAGTAAAAATTGACAACTTCTAATAAACACTTGATGACTTTGTTCAGAGTTTGAACAACTTTTAAATGCCTATACAATAAACAAATCGATATAAATGTAAATGTATACACTGTAAATATCTTTGTACGATATTTATATGTATGAATCACTCACACTGATTATATTAGTGAGTAGAAGTGCAAACATAGGTTGAGCGGCTCCATTTAGTACACACGCTATAGAACCAATTAAGATGGTGATCCATTCCGGACTATTCATTGATAAGAGTCTCAACAAAGCATATCTTTCTGTGAATGACTTTAATGTTGGCTAAGAAAATAAGATTATCAGTTATAGTTTTAATAAGTAACTGCGCTAGCGTTTATACTTGGCTCACAGCAGCAGTTTGAATGTCGTTAAGTAAACGAGACCGCTCCACTTTTGAAGAAAAAAAGGCAAAACAAATGCAAACTGTTACCATTAGAATATTAACATACATATCAATTTTTCATCTTCTTCTTCTGCTCTTTGTATGTTCATCATATTATCGTCTTCATCATCAATTCCTTGCGTTTGTTGATGTTTGACCATCGTTTGATATTTGCCTCCTTCTTTTGTCATCAATATTTCATGTGTACCCTGCTCAATGACACTTCCATTATCTAATACATATATTTGATCAGCATTTTGAATTGTAGTCAAACGATGAGCAATAACAATAGTTGTACGACCTATACAGAGTGATATA
>CAJNSZ010001377.1:7718-28523 GCA_905329745.1 Rotaria sp. Silwood2 | reverse complement strand
AAATAACTCATACTTGCATTAGTAAGTAGATTTGAAATAGTAAATGATTTAAGAGATATAAACGATCGAAATCAATAGCTATTTTGGCTTGGTGCGAGCAAACATGTCATGGATTTTGTGAACCAATGATTAATTTTTATCAATGTAATTGTAAGAAATATCCAGGTTTTGAATATTCTGACACTATCAAGGGGTGTCTTCGTAGGATATATCTATTGGACATTTTAAATATTTTATTTTTATGATATTTATTTGAAGCATGTCGTGGTTCAAACTATGGTTATGGTTGTAATGAATCATGTCGATGTGTCAATGGAAGATGTAATCGAAATGCCACACATATAAATGAAAGCTGCACTTGTGATCCTAGATATCAACCACCTCTTTGTAGTCGACTAATTGATCAATGTGGTAGGAATATTTCATTTGTGCGTCAATTTTTAGGTTATGAAGAAAATTTGTTTGTTCTTATCAGCAATTAATAGTCCATGTAATAATGCAACTGAAGATGGTGCGACAGATCCAAATAATGGTATTGCTATTTGTACTTGTAAACTTGGTTATGAAAGAGAAGACATAACAGGCAATTGTAAAGGTATGAATAATCAAAAAATAAGATTCAGTTTTGACGATTCAATTCAATTCATTTACGTATACAGATATTGACGAATGTGAAATTAAGACAGATAATTGTAATTCAGAAAGTTCAATTTGTAGCAACACTATCGGAAGTTACAAATGTAATTGTACAAGTGGTTATCAGGTCCGAACAATTTTTTGTTTCGAAAAGTTCAAAAGTTAATAGGTTTTGTTGTATAGTTTATTAGTGGCTCATGTGTTGATATCAATGAATCTACAAATCCGGCAAGCTGTGCCAATTATAATAATGCATTTTGTGCTAACACTAGAGGCTTGTATGAATGTCGATGTAGCGCTGGCTTTTCAGTAGGAGGTATGTTTATAAAAGCATTAAAGTAAATATATCAAATTAACAAAATAATATTTTAAGGCGATAAAACCCAAGTATATAATAATATCTTAAACACAAATAATTTCTGTCTACCAACGAACTATTCATCAGATTGTGAAAATCAATGTTCATTTCCCGCCTCATGTAGTTCAGCTACTGGACGATGTACATGTCCATTATCAATAATGAATCTTGTTATTTCCTCGGATCCAGCCAAATACACATGCCATTGTCCTGGTCATCCATTTGTTAATTACACTGGTGAAAAGTGTATTCCATCAAATAGTACCAGTAAGTTTTCCCATTAAATATCATATGATTAAATGCAGGACTTTTTGCGAATGACATGGTTCAATCTTTATTTTAATCTCAAAAGAATGTCTAGACTTTTTAATATCGAGTCATTCTCATCGTCAACTCTGAAAGCCGAGGTATATTATATAATATAATAAAATATTTATTTCTTAAGTATTTCAATTTTGAATAATAGATATCCAATACTTTACATAGAATGAATAAAACGTGTAATGAAGCATGTTTACAAATAAATAATATTAGGTAAAACACTAGGAAATTCGAAAGATATTGATTATTTCATATTTGCATATGTAGTGTACCACATGTTGATATTGCATATTACACTACTTTGAATATATCATTGAATTCTACTCAACGTGTACAACTTGTCATTGATTTTTATGATTATAATATTAGTATAAATAGTAGTTACGATGTAACAATAAGAATTATTATAAATGATTTATATGGAAAGCTGGGTAAATTTAATGATAAAACAATAAAATAAATAATATTTACTGATTTTTATGATAAATTTAGAAACTTTCTCAAGTAAACCACGACGCTGCGAAGAATGTATATTTTTGGCTACTGGCGTTTGTAATTTGACCGAAGATGCTTGCATATGTATTCCTGGTTTTGAAGGTAAATTTTGTTATGATCGTGCTGAAACAACAAAGCCAACTACACAATCATCATCGACTACAAATTGGACAATTACTGTTGTTATTATAAGTGCTATAGCTGGCCTAATGAATTCAATTATAAAGGTCGATATTTTAAGTTATAGTTAATCAACATAAAATATAGTACTCAAATGAAACGATTTTTATTGATATTTTCCTCTTACGTTTTACTCAAATTCATGATTATCTAAGCAAATAAAAAACAGTATGATTTTTTTGAAAATATTTCAATTATTCTAAGAAAAATCGTAACGCTTCTTTTATAAATATCACTAGACAATGAATAAAAGTAAATAAACAATTTTTAGAAAATTCTGAACTTGAGAATTCTAGAATATTTATTTTCCCATTTTCAATGTTGATCCGTAGAGAAGCAGGGTCCAAAGATCATTACTAAACGAATTGAACCATGACATGTTATTTTATCAGGCTTTTTATGCAATCAATTTAACTTGAGTTTTGTATAACAGTGAGTCATTGTTCACCAACATTTTGACAAATGGAGATCAAATTGTGTTAACTGGAATAGATCTTTTCTGTCGGCTTACGACATGTGGATGTGGGGTGTGGATGTTGGTAACTGATGGATCTTAAAGGCACTCCCGCCCCACAGCACCCATGCAAACACCCACACTCTTAAAATGATTTATTTAACATAGTTACAATGCTATTTGAAAAAAAATTGAATTCTGTTGGTACCAGTAGAATGCATGATATAAATATTTTAAGGTTTGCCAATGATTTGTGAATAAATCCATGTGATTAAGTTAAGGTTTTGATCTATATTACTTTGATGAAATGCTAATATAGCTTATATTTTTGGATTTGGTTTAATAAATATTGTATTATTCCTTCGTTAAATGATTATCTTAAGATTAGATTTTCATTTTACTATGATACACAGAATTCATGTGGTTGAATGTCCAGCTATTTTGAACTTTATTCCCTTTTGGTGTTAAAAGAAAATCTTTGTCGAAAATTCTTTCACTTTTCATGAGCATTTCTGGTTGGTTTAATAGTTTTTATCTTATTTTCGTCTTGACTTAATTCTAAATATGTCAGTAATTTATTACAATTTCTGCAGCAATTGAGCGTTTAAAGACTATACAAAGAACTTTCAAATGGTATATGACAACTGTGTACATGTTCAGGAAGTCAGAGATGTTAGGTCGAAACGATGAAGATTAGGGAAGAATGCCCGAGATAATGCATTTCTCAGAATCGTCTTCACTAAAAATTAAAAATAACATATTTCATTTTCAGATTAAAGCTGTTTATGAAAGCATTATTAAATACGATATCTGACATCTTCAAGTTCATCTACAAACATCAGACCATTTTTGTTACTTGTGATTATATGTTCTTCATATGCTATCTCTTGATGCATGATCTTCATTCCGGATTCACCGAATTGTGACACATCTTAAAGAAATCAAAGAAATTGATAGCAAATGTTATTGTCTAATGTCTATCTGATATAATCTTTGTTATTTACTCTTATTTTATCCTATTTTTCTCTTTCTTTTTGTGTCCTTTAATTCCAATCGTAGCACTTTTGAATTTTTTTCCGTGCGGAACTGGGAAGACGATCGTCTTAGTCTATGTTCTCTAGAGTTTCTGACCATTTCCTCACGACTTATGCGATTATTTCTTCGAATCTGTGTGTTCTTTTCTCGAAATTTGAAGAAATTCACAGTAGTTATTAACAGTTAAATTATCAATTAAGGACAATAAAGATCTTTATTATTCAGCTGGCGTTGATTACTCTAGTTTTAAAATCGTCAAACAATTGAGAATTATAGAAAAAAAAACTGCTAAAATAATCGTTAATTAAAATTTAGTCGAAAATATCTTTATACGAAATATATTTAAATAATGTTGGGGACACTATTAATTAGACATTGACTATAATAATTGTGTGTATCATGAATGAATTAACTTTAGTTTTTCTCAACTGTAATATAATGCGAAGATAGCCTAACTTATCATCTATCGATTCGCAAAAGGTCGACATCGATAACTCTTTGCGTTCAGAAAGTATAAAGATTTTTTTGAAATCTGCTCACCAAATTTTTTCAAAATCTTAGCAGATAACACATCTTGCCTACTATACGGTTTTAGTGATCTTCGTTTCGGTCACGTAATTTATCAACCTTTGAAGTTTTCTTTTCTACAAAAAGCATGATCGTATGAATGTGAGCATAGATGTTGTTGTTTTTCAACAACACCTTTACACCCACATCTTTTTAGAGAGACACTGTACCTTCAATTGTATAGACTTAGCCTGGACCAATATAAAAACATATATACGTGATACAAACATCAAGTTTACTTTAATTGAAGCGAGCAAACTGGTACAAGAACGATTTATGGCTTAAGAACGACGAAAGCAACCGGTTACGTTAAACAATATGAGATAATATGTAAGAAAGCCGATATTTATTTTCAATAAATGGAAGAAGACCTAAATGATCATGACGATGATTATAGTATCTCCAGTGCGGCTGATGTTGATGGGTTATGACTTGTGCAGTAAATTTACTTAAATATTTTAAAATTCTTTTCAGCTGACCACTTTGGATGCAGAGGATTATTCTAACGAGAAGAGCAATACAATAAAGGATGAAGAGAACTGTTTCTGAAGATGTTAATTCATTATCATCAAAATAAGTTCAACGTATGACTTTTGATAACATTTTTCAGTAGAAAGAAACATTCCGAAGGTTAGTAAACTATGTGACCAAGATGAAGACCACTAACAGCTTGTCGCAGGCAAGATGTGATGTCTGCAAAGATTTTGAAAAAATTTGGTATTTAGCTTTCAGAAAAATCTTGATACCTTTTGAACACAAAGAGAGTTATTGATGTCGACCTTTTACGAATCGATAAATAAGAAATTAGACTACCTTCTCATTATATTGCACTTGAGAAAGTGTGTTGTTTCCAAAGAAAATTAAGCTCATCTTCGAAACTCACGACATATCTATGAAGAAAAGCAACTGGAATTTTTCATTGACTTTGTAAAAAGATAGAGCAATGCCTACTCTAGATAGTACAAAAAGTTCAAGTTAGTTCTCTCTTTCTGTTCTAAGATTATTCAAAAAATATACATGGACATTTAACTCTGAAGTAGATATTAAATGTACATTGTGATAATGTACTTCTGTTTTGGCGATTATCAGGCGATTAATTTGCTCGTTGAAAGTTTTGCTCAAATCATTCTTGCTAATTTCAGCTACACCTATACCAAGTGAACAAGTATTTTCAAGAACATCTGTGATTTTCAATGCTAAATGAACAATGTTATTACCGGAGAAGGTTGGGAAAATTCAAATGATCCATGATAATAATAATTTTTTCTAACCGACCTAAGTTTTTTTTGTACATTTTTTCTAGTCATTTACTTTTTTGATGAATGTCTATGCTGTCGTTTATCGTCCACTGCAATATTATATATGTATTTTATTTATCGTATCAAGACGTAAAATAAAGTTGTTTTACATAGTTTTTTGAAACTATTAATAATAGTTTCAAAAATAAACAGATTTTTCTTATTCTCGAATATACAGAGCTGTTTTTAATCTTCCAGCTGCCATCGGCGTCGGCGAAAAAAAAATCAAGTTTTTACAGCCATCACCTCCATACAACTTATAGATTCAAATCAGTCGCTGCTGAGCATTTTAAAAGATTAAAAAATTGTTGCTGTGTCGCCGATCAACTTATCGGCTTACACCTTAATGTATACAATGTTCAAGAGCCGTATTGGTTCGATGCGTTATGACTCAAAAAATAATTGTTTTGAATGGGTCAAACATTTTCGTAATGGGGTATGAAGGACTAAAACATTCTAACGGGTTATCGAAAACTTTTTGACTAAATGTTTGCCCTTTCTTGATTCTCTCGAAAGTATTCTAGGCGAGTGAAAAACTAGGGTTGTAATAAGAATTGTATACCTCTTCTGAATGTGAGCTCAGAAATTGTGTATCTGTTTTTGCCCAAGAGTAGTGAGAAAATCGATGAACATCCTGAAAAATTGGTGGGAGTGGCGAACAAACAGGCATCTGTGACCCCCGTAAGTCTCTTTGCAAAAGTACTAAAAATGGTTTAATTTGTTAGTTTCGTAGAGCGAACACTTCTTTCCCAAATATTATGTTGAGCTAAAATGTAACTTTTATACAAGTGAAACTATAACCATTTTCACAAGAGCTAATTTCTGAGCACATATTCGGAAGAAACACAAAACTATGGTCATAACCTCTAGTTCTTTCACTCGTCTAGAATACTTTCAAGAGAGTCAAAAAAGGTGAAACATTTTGTGAAAAAACTTTTCGATACTCCGTTATTAACTTTCTATTTACCTTCTTCTGCTTTCCTACAACCTTATTTCACATTCCTTTTACTTTCTTTTAATTTTAAATTTTTTTTCTCTCACTTTGTACTTTCTTTTCTATTTTTTAAAAAGCTTTTCTTAACAGAATAGAATAGGAAATTTAGTGGCTTCTTCTACAATACCAAAAATAGAAAAGAAGGTTTTCTGACTGTCCTTTCTTTTTAGAAAAAAAGTGAAAATGCCATCTCTGAGTTCATTTCGTCTAGTATTTATATATAACGACAATTTTATCTTGTATATCATCAATACAGACGCTTCGGAATTTGTTTATTGATCGCTTTTATGTTCCTCGAACGTGTCGTTATAAAAGAAAGTTCTAATTTCAGCTCAATAAAGCCTTTATTTCATTACTTTTGATCAGCCGATCCCTCTACCCATAGTCTAATATTTCGCAGAAATATATAGTACATTTGATATTTTGACAATAATAGTTGTAACCATATCGGTCTTGCTGTTTCGAAACGGTCGACTTTACAACACAATATTTTGTGCTCTACTTTTAGCTTGAGAAAATATTCGAAAGAGAACAATAGACGACTCGCCACCAATAAATACTAAAGATCACGGCATTAACACCCAAGGTTTGCTTTGATCAAAGTGAAGAAAAAACATCCTACTGATTCATAGCTCGTTCATGATGCTTTAGGCAAAATGTCATGAATGCCTGCTAACGCTCAGTTTCAGCGAAGAGGAAAATCTAATATGAATGATAAACTCCTTGAAGAAAGAGAACGTTTATTGAAATCATGGAACATATGCTAGGCGAAGAAAACGAGCAACATTCAACATTAACTATTGGTATTCTTATTTAATGAATTCACCTTCAAAGCAGTTCTAGGTGATACTTCTTAACGTGGTATTTTACACTTCTTTCATCTGCAGTCAATGTTTGTTTACCATAACATGCAGCGATCTTTGGTAGCAAGAATCAATCCCAAGTAATATATGTACAGATTTCAAGTATTTCATCAGTATTTAATATATACGTCTACATACAAGGAGTTTCAAGAACTTGGATCACTATCCATCCACTTAGATAGTTCATTTTAACGGTAAGTACTGGCAGTACTATAGCATTGGTATTGCCTTACGAATAAAAGGAAAAACACGTTTTAAAACCCAATTGTCATTGTTGACACGCATTTTACAATCAGTATTCGTAAAAATGCAAACTTGATATTTAAAAAACATACGCTCTTTTGAGAATCGAATTAGTAGTTTATAAATAATGATCGACTAATACCTTGAGCTGATTGTTTTCAAAAAGCTAATGTACTAGTAAGTCTGAAGCAATGTTGACCATTTAGTGAATCAATTTACTTTTAACTTGTCTTCTAAGTACCATCTATAGTACAAAGCAGTGCTTTATTCTTAATTATTTATCATCATCTATAAAGAACGTATGATTGTTTCACTCGGAGGGTGTCGCGAGGATTTCAATTTGTTGTGCAGTTGTTTATGTATGACTGACATCTAAATGTAGCATGAAAATTCGATCATAAATTTCAAATCATCAAATGTTGCGTGAAGCTATAAGTCACTCCTTGGTTCTTTTCTCTTAACTAAGTAGTTTCTAAAATACTATATCATCTCTTTCTGAACCGGCTTAGCCACTGCTTACAAATGAGATAATCAGAATAGCCAAATAAATGCAAATAATGGTAGTTTTTTTATTTTTTTTTCTATGAGGCTGAGCTGAACCATCACCTAGTTACTAAATTCAGAAAACCGATGGCAAACGTTGCCATTTTTTCTTGAGTGACATATGCAGCCTTCATTTGTCTAATGAGTGATGAAAGAATGACGTCATTTCAATATCAACAAGATGAACTGTGACGTATTGACATTCGAACTTGGAGTGTTCCTTTATCGAATATTTCTATATCTTATGATTTTCCTACATTGTCATTTTCTTTCTTCTAATCGACTTGTTACACTTTTTCGTATCTATCGTATTCTTCTCATTCTGTGGTATATTCCTTCTTCGCATGGCATATTCCTTTCTTTCTATGGGACATTCACATAGTTCACTCTCTACACATATATATATGGAATCGCTCTCTTTATATGTGCGGTTGTTGTTTTACATATTTCTCAGTATTCTTTCATCTCAAAGATATTCTTTCTGTAATCTTTCTTTCATTGTTCACGTGTTATTAAATTAGAAACGCACCTTAGCTTCTGATTATCTTCAACGTACCACAATACGTGACATGACCCGAAGAAAGTTCTAAAGTTAACATTTTCATGAATGTTTCATTATTGGTTAAACAAATATATCAATTGAATTAGTAACATATTCGATATATTTTCATTCGTTGCGGGTGAAACAGAGAAGGATTGAACCATCACCCAGATGATTGCGGTACGACATGAAATGACGGGACCCGTGGAAAAGGGTGTGGGTGTTGGTGGCTGTGGGTGTGGGTGAAGAAACTACATACACTCACACCCACCCACACCCACACCCACCCACACCCACACCCACACCCACACCCACACCCACCCACACCCACACCCACACCCCACACCCCACACCCACACACCCACACCCACCCACACCCTTGCAAATGTAGAAAAAATGAAATGAAAGTGGAAAAAAGCACATTCTCTTTTATTGATCGGTTTGATAAGGGTGTGGGTGCGTGTGTAGATGACTGTTAAAGAAGGCATCCTCACACCCACACTCACCCTCGTCTCATTTTTAGCGTATACGCTCTACTTCATTTTTTCATGATTCTCACCAAGACTCTAAGACTCAATGGTTTTCTGCTGGAGGAGAGGCAGCTGTTATAATTAAATGAACGCCAAGTGTGTATGACGCCTTGTTGTATATCAAAAATGAACATGACATTTTTCTACTCTGTTAAAAACATGCTTGTTGTGAAAAATAAGATGAAGTAGCACCAAACCTTTCGCATTTTTCAAGTTCAAGAGATCATGTGCTCATGTATTATTGAGCGAACGGTTAAATATTTCCAGAAAATGGTTTCGGTCTATGTAAGATGCAACTGTGGAGTGTGGGTAAGATCTTCTTTTCATCTACACCGACATTTGAAACCACACTCACATTCACACGCACACACAACCAATATCTTGCTGATGCTTCTCTTATGGATATGAACTATAAATTTTAATCTATGGGTGATAAAAATATCAGCTCGTCAGATCAAAATATGGATGCAGATATTCAAGATTTCTTTTTGTCTAATCATTTACGGAACACCCTATATATCGGTTTGTCTGAGCATAACATTGTGACATTTTCATCAAAATATTTTTTTTTTCTTAGCAGTTAGGCTACCCAGAGAGTTTATTCTTTTCTTGGATGATTTATCTTTGTTATTCCCCAAGTCTCTGAAAAAATGAGCTCGTTTCAATAAGCCACTTAAGAGTCATCGCAAAAATAGATGATGTAGTGCGATGACAAAAGTAGGAGAAAAAATTGAGAATAATGAGTTCGTTCTTTTTTTCTGCCAATGTGTGATAAATTAAAAGAAACCTTCCAGAGATGGTTTATAGCTGGCAGTTTGAAATATCTGATGGGAAAAAATAATCTTAAAAATAAGTTTCTCATTTTGATGAGAGAACGGTTTAATCAATCCAACATAATAACGCTGCACTTTTCTGGTTGTTTTTTTTTTCTAAGCTTCTTTCTTTATATATATGGCTGTGCATAATAACAAAATAACATATATTTTTCTCAATAATCTTGATAAAAGGTATTAGATGTTGTATTATTTACTGATCATCTCAGCACAGAACTTTAAGAAAAAAAGTAACATTCATCGACATTAAATGTCGATTCACTTGGCCCTAGACTGATGGAATCATGATAAAGATGTCCTTATATTATTAAATAAAAATTAATTCCGTATAATGATGAGCTTACGAGAAATTATTAATATTTGTAACATTTTCTCTATTATATACTATACATGTATTCAAATAGTTCACAAAAATATTAAAAGATGCTAATGTATATGAAAAAGTTTATGCTTTAGTTAATTATAACGACTAAAATGCTGATTTATGTTAAAGTAATGGTCATTTCTAATTCGGACATGGCAAATTGTGACACAAACATGATCATTTGAGCCATAAGAATGGTGAACTGTGTCATAGAAATGGTTGATTGTGCCGTGAAAATATTGAATTGAGTCATACAAACGGTCATCTGTATAACGAAAATGGCCAATTGTGTCAAATAAATGGTCCCCTGTACGACCAAAGCGGTACTTTTGCACTATGAAAATGGTCAGCTGTACCACGACTATGGTACTTTGTACCACAAAAACGGTCACTTGTACCAAGAATTGGGTACTTTTTACCACGAAAATGGTCACTTGTACCATGACTATGGTACTTTTTACCACAAAAATGGTCGCTTGTACCATCACTATGGTACTTTGTACCACAAAAACGGTCACTTGTACCAAGAATTTGGTACTTTATACCACGAAAATGGTCACTTGTACCATCACTATGGTACTTTTTACCAAGAAAATGCTCACTTGTATCAAGTGTTACAGACAGACAGACACAGGTGAATTTCCGTTTCTAGACCCTAGCCTTTCAGTCTAGGGAAAATAACAGATTGATTAACATGTTCAACAATGTATATGTAATCAATAGCATATAGTACATGACTGATATTTGTATGTACTCTCTTTGTCTCAATGAAATGCTTTATTCAAAATGAAATACATGGGAGAACAGAGCAAAACAAGCTCTACATTTTATTATTAAAAGACTTACTTTATATGTATGTCTTTGTCTTGCAACTATGTAAAATTTTATTGAAATATTTTCCGAAGTGACAAACTAGGGCATCTTTTGGTACTCAGTGTTACAGTGATATATTGCTAGTTAATAAACCATACATTTTCACTCAATTTAATTGCATACTACTATTGACGTCATCTCAACTGAAGTTATTTAGAGTATATAAATTAAAAGTCTTAGGTAGTCATCATCAGTTACCGAGAAACTATACTAAGTTGTTTATGCATTGCATCAGTCTACATTGGAAAGGCTGCTTCATATCTTATTTCTCGATAATCTATAAAAGTTAGAAAGATGTAACATTCTTGCCAGTAAGAAATACGCATTGCAGCAGGATCTACAGATCAACAATTGATAGATAATGAGTCATCTACCAACAAGAAAGTGCTACGTCATATATACAAAAGCAGTCATCCATATACTGTGAAGAGAAATTGGTGTACTGTTTTAATAGTTGATGGTGGCCCCTGAATAGTCTTGATGCTAATACTAACAGTAATTATAGGTAAGAGAAATTAGTAAAAGTATTCAATTTAATAAATTTAAAATTGACAATCGTCTAACTGATAAAAAGATAAAGTACTACTTGTGTACCAAAAATTACTCTATTTCGTACGGTCGAAAATATTTTCTTCAAGTTTTATTTTGTCTCAAAACAAAGACATGTATATGAAATATCATCTTTAATACTAAAATGTACCATTTGCTTTGCGATTTTTTACAATGTATTTGATGTTGAAAAACTGTTTCAGAGAACTACAGAGAGCAAACGCAAAAACTGACTATTCGTATGTGCCATTCATTTGTTTCCAATAACAAAACTTATTACCCATGAAAAAAAATGATGAAAAAAAGAGGATAAAGACGTGTTCATAAGATGCTTTTAGCGTTCTTCTGCAACGTGTTTTTGTTACTAAAAAATAATTTGTTTCAGAACGTGTTCCAGTCAGAGAAGAATACGGTTTCTTTACAGAAAAAAGGCGTTCTCTCACGAGAAAAGTGCATTCGAAAAGACCGTTGAAGCGTCTACGAACGCATTTTATCCTCTCTTTTTCATCCATATTTCTATGGATATCCATAGTTTACAGATACTAAATTACTGTTGGGAAATGTTCTTTTATTAACATGAAAAATGAAGAAAAAGGTAGAAAACGTCATTGCGCTATGAACAATTATTAAGATTTAGGATTCTTTTTTGGATAAAAATACGAGCATCGTATAGCTCGCAAGAAAATAACTTTTTTTATTTAACTTTTATTAAAACAAAAGGTCGAGACCGACTGTGGAAAATAAACAATACTCAATTTTAGTTGCGCGACGACGTTCATACATAGGCTAGTTTTCCTGAAGGTAGCTGTAAAAAGGTATAATACGTAAAAAAATGAACTATTGTACCAAAAAATACATCTATTATTATAGGCTTAATTAACCTTGATCAACCTTCTATGTATCAAGTCAATTAATGGTCTAGATGGAGGGTTTTTCTTCATATATCAGTCGCATTTTAATTATCCCTAACAAAATACGATTTGAATCATCTATTAACAGAACAAAAAAGTTCGTTATTCAATAATAGCTTCTTAATAAAGCATGTTGCTCATAGTTCAAGTTTGTTTTCGTCTCAGAAATAATAGTTTTCATGAAAGATGTACGGAACCAAGACCACAAAAGAAAAGTTGATCTGGATCGACACTAAGGACTAACAGTTGTTCGAACAAGAACTAAAAAGTGCAGTTCGACTTTCGATGACTTTTAATGAATAATATTAAAAGTCACATCAATCACAGCAAAATCTAGAACATATGTTTAAAAAAAAGTGATATTCATTGGTTGGATTAATCAAAAATGGATTATTTAAGAGATTGTTTTTTGATTTAATGTGAGTAAAGAGTCTGAAATTTTTTTCTTTGAGATGAAATCAGGTCAAATTTAATAGAATTACGGCTCAGATCCATACTTGGAACCGGACCGGCCGGTTTTTGCCGGTTTTGTACCGTTTTTTTTATCATTTTTCGAGGATAATGTTTGATTGTTCTATAGATATCGTACATTATAAAAGACAAAGATATCGTGTTGATAATTAAAAATTTAAGTATGAGAGATGAGAAAGAGATAATATGAAATCAGTACTGCATTAATCTTACATAGCTTTACAATCCCGAAGGTTTAATCCCGAATTTTATTGTTCATTTGTTTTCAGTCAATAAGCAGCGGTATATTTGCACTTTATACTGCAGTCTTATATTAAGGGAGCACTTCAAAATATATTCCGGTCGGTCGGTCGCTATTCCTTTATTCCTCTGTTCCTTTTTTCCTTTATTCCTTTATTCCTTGACTATTCCGCTGTTCCTTTATTCCTCTACTCCCTTATTCCTCTATTCCACTATTCCTCAATTCCCTTATTCCTCAATTCCGCTATTCCTCTATTCCCTTATTCCTCTATTTCTCGATTCGTTTATTCCTCTACTCTTATTATTCCATTTCTCTGTTCTTTTATTCATTCGTTTCTCTGTATCGCTATTGTAGAACATTTGATTTTGTACTGCTTTTATTCTTCCAAAGTTGAACTTTTTTAAATTTTATTTCTTCAAAGATAATTAGTCGCTCTCTTTGAAGATATCATTCACTCATTAAGCTATCCATTGCACATCGAAATCAGAAATGTACGTTATGTATATATGCATTCTAGTGTGAAATATTTGGATGCTCATGTATAAGAGAATCTTTCTTGTTTAAAATACAATTGTATCATGTTTTTTTGGTGAACAGTCTTGAATAGTTCAAACTGCCGATATTTATTAGTCTTTATTTTATATACATACACATACTTAAAAAGTAACAAAACAATATCATTAGAATGTTACATAAATTCTCGCTAATATTGACGGAAAAGCTCACGTCTTCTCGTGTTCCGTTGTTCTGATTCAGATATAAATTTTGATTTCAGAGACGATGAATGTTTTCGTTTTTTATTTGATGATACGTTTGACTGATGTACCCATATCATATGTCGTTCTTCGTCAGCTTTGGACGAAAATATTTATAGTAATTTACATGCTGATCATTATTTATGACTTTTTTTTGAACGAAATTTTATTGAATATTTAATGAACAAGAGTACGTTTTTTGGATATTTTTATTTTGTTCTTTTAGTTATTTTTGTGCCTCTAATAATACTTTATAGTGAAAGAGGAATTTCTCAGTCTCATATCAATTAGTGTTATAATTGTTTATCTTAATTTGTTTTGAATGATTTGTATAGAATACATCTGTACAACGAAACGAACTATGCTCTTGTAATTTAACTTGTAAACGCAATTTGTAATAGATTATAAAAATATAACACAAACAATTACAAGAAACAAATAAGGTATGGGAAAAAAGTTCGCGACATTTTCTTATCGATATTAATAGAAAAATTTTTAAGAACTTTTTTTTCATATAATATACTAAAAGATGCAGCGTGAAAAGCTCTACAATTTGCATAAGACCGCTTTTTTTACAGTTGCACTTTTTGTTTTCAAAATCGTCAAAACTTCGAACGACCAAATTTCGACGCTGCGAAAAGATAACACGAACGAGAAATTATCTTTTTTCTTATTTTATCTTTTCATTACCTGTATATATTGTAGAGCTTTCTACGCTGCATCTTGTGGTATATTTTGTTTTTTTTTACGAAAACATATTACGAGATAAAATGATGAAATAAGAAAAAAAGAAATGTCTTTTCATGTTATCTTTTCGTAGCGTCGAAAATTGATCGCACAGAATTTTGTTTTTTTTTTTGTATTCAAAAAGTAGACAATTAAAATAAGCTTTCCTTCGTGGATTGTAGAGCATTTTACGCTGCATCTTTTGGTATATTTTGCTTTTTTTTTAAATAAAAGATATGAAGTGATCAAAAGATGAATAAGTCCATCTTGTGCCGAAAAAAATATTGTTTTCACACGGTCGAAATTTGATTGCTTGAAGTTTTGACGATTTTGAAAACAAACAGTGCAACTGTAAGAAAAGCGGTCTTATGCAAATTGTAGAGCTTTTCACGCTGTATCTTTTAGTATATTATATGAAAAAAAGTTCTTAGAAATTTTTCTATTAATATCGATAAGAAAATGTCGCGAACTTTTTTCCCATACCTTATATACAAGAAAAGGTTACAACAAGAATGAAGTTTCCCAAAAAATTACTCTCAATTTTTATTTGATCTCTAGGACTATATTTCATCTAGAAAAATTTCCAGACATACCACAATCGTCTACATAAAATTTTTTCTCTTCTACTTTTCTGTTTTCGTACTAAACGTCTGTCCATTATTACACTTCTTAAAAATTGTTAAATTATTATAATTAACACGTATTATGTCTCAAGAAATAACTAAAGAACTATTTAAATCTGTTCACAAAAAAAACATGATACAATTGTATTTATTGTATTTTAAACAAGAAAAATTCTCTTATACATGAGCATCCAATATTTCACACTAGAATGCATGTATACATAACGTACATTTCTGATTTCAATGTGCAATGGATAGCTTAATGAGTGAATGATATCTTCAAAGAGAGCGACTAATTATCTTTGAAGAAATAAAATTTATAAAAGTTCAACTTTGGAAGAATAAAAGCAGTACAAAATCAAATGTTCTACAATAGCGATATAGAGAAACGAATGAATAAAAGAACAGAGGAATGAAATAATAAGAGAGTAGAGGAATAAACGAATCGAGAAATAGAGGAATAAGGGAATAGAGGAATAGGGTAATTGAGGAATAGGAGAATAGAGGAATAAGGGAGTAGAGGAATAAGGGAATAGAGGAATAGGGTAATTGAGGAATAGGAGAATAGAGGAATAAGGGAATAGAGGAATAGGGTAATTGAGGAATAGGAGAATAGAGGAATAAGGGAGTAGAGGAATAAGGGAATAGAGGAATGAGGGAACAGCAGAATAGTCACACTGTAAAAAATGCCTTGTGTCTTACAGGACAGTTCAAGTGTCTATTTTACATTAATTTTGCTTGAGCGTCTAAAATCGGTCATCCGTTGACACGTGACGCGTCTTCTTGAGACAGATAATGCGTCTTTTTGTTAGACATATAGTGTGTCTTCGTAAGACGCGCCACGTGTCAACGGATGACCGATTTTAGACGCTCAAGCAAAATTAATGCAAAATAGACACACGAACTGTCTTATCTAAGTGTCTTAATTTTTTAGAGTGCAAGGAATAAAGGAATAAAGGAATAGCGGAATAGAGGAATGAAGAAATAGCGACCGACCGACCGGAATATATTTTGAAGTGCTCCCTTATTTGTAAATCAACGTTTCTTTTACACAATCATAGGCATATTGAAACTCATTTTGCATTAGTTGAGCTTTTATCCATCATATCTTAAAAAATACAAACATCTGTTTTTTTACCAGTCAAATTATACCATAAAACCGGCCGGTTTTTTACCAGTCCAATCGCAAATGTAAACCGGCCGGTTACCGGCCGGTCCGGTTCGGTCAGAAAAAACTCGACCGGTTCCAAGTCTGCTCAGATCAGATCGACATTGGAAATCAAGAAAATTTGGTCTCACATAGCTTTAGCTTTGATATCAAAACTATTTCTCTGTGATCTTTTTCTTTTGTCAGTAAAAAATTTTACCACGAACTACATGCGCAATATTTCTGGATGAGTTATTGTCTACTGCTCATCAATTCGAACAAATATTCTATTATAAAGATATTTCTCTGATTAGAGAATCTAATTATATTTTGAACAAGAGATCTCTTGCTCAATTTTTTTTAAGAAGCTTAATATCATATTTTTAAAAATATGATCTTTTGCATTAAGAGCATTAGATAAAGAATTTTAAAAATCTCTTTTCTATCCACTGTAGACGTCAACGTCTCAAATATATTTAACAATATGGCTATATTATAAGAAAAGGATATTCATCTGGTTATTAATTCACAAGAATAGGTTTCCTTCATTATTATTTACTCTTTTTTCTTTTGATTCTAGATCATTCTTTTGCGTGGCACTGTACTCATCAGTGAATTAATTTGAACAAAAAGAAGAAAACATTCTTCATACAAATTTTATTATAGCTAAAAACACGTGTCATTGTATTGATTATGGTTGACAATAAAACAGAAAATAGTACCTATTCATATGATTATGATTATGAAGAAGTGATTATCCCATCAGCTAAAGTACAATTTTGGTCATATCTTGTGTTTGAAATCCCATCATTATTTTTTAATCTATATCTTCTTTATTATCTAATATTTAATCGACGTTTACGTAGCCAATTACAAAATCATGTTGTAATGGTTCTACTTTCTGTATGTTTGGTTATTTTGGTTGTTGATAATTCATTTTATCTTGATGGATTGCGTGTGAATCACGGAAATTCATTTCCATTTTCAAAAGGTGTATGTCTTCTATGGTGGTTTATTGATTATGGATTTTACGGTGCAATACCAGTATTTCTTATGTGGGCTTCATTCGAAAGACATATTCTTGTGTTCTATCGACGACGGTTTCTTAATACAACACGTAAAATATTCTTTATACATTATTGTCCTTTAATAATTATTTCAATTTATCTAATTGGATTTTATGTTGGTGTAATCTTATTCCCACCCTGTCAAACTATTTTTTATTCTAATGATTTAGCATGTGGTTCATACCCATGTTATCAAGATATAACATGGATAAATACATGGGATTATTTTTTTAATGGAGTATTATGCAATATTTTGGAAGCATTTTTTAGTATTTCATTGCTTTTCCGAATAATTTGGAGAAAATATATTTCAACAAGACATTTTCGTTGGAAAAAATATAGAAAAATGACTATACAATTACTTTCAATTTCAACTCTTTCATTATCTATAACTCTTCCTCAAGCATTAATTACTTTTATACAAAGTCAACCAAATATGAGTGATTTTGGTAGTACTGTTGCACCATATTTCTTCTATTTAACTACCTATGTCGTTTTATTTTTACCATTTGTTTGTTTCGGATGTTTACCAGAATTATGGCCAAAAGCATTGTTATGTCACCAAAGACGTCAAGGTACGGTTGCTCCTATGACAATAGCAGTTGGTACTTGATCAAAAGTTTGGAAACGAGCAAGTGACATTTAATCTTGTGGTTATGTCAATGAAAAAGAGAAGATTCTGAACAAAAATTGCCTTCATGTTTTAGTATAATTTCAAAACATGATTCATGCTAACGTTGAATATTTAGTTATTGTCAATATATTTACTGTAAAGAAGGTTAGCAGTGAATTGCAGTTTTTCCTGCTGATATGCACTCAACTGTCATGAATGATCAGTCTTGATCTTTTCCATATGTAGACTGTAGCTATCTAAAATAAAGACAGTTAACGCATCCATTGTTGATGTAGTCAATTTCAATCACAAATATTTGTTACTTTTTTGTTTTTGATATCCCAATTAAACCATCGTCCGTCCTTCCACACACAGTAAAAGATTCCGGGTCTTCTCACATAGATTTCTGCGTATAAAAGTCTCCATATCGTGTTGACATTTTAGTTAATACACTATGAACTATTAAATTTCACTTTTTCATGACCTAATCTAAACTCAGTCGTATCGATTTCGCTATTGTGAATGAAGTCCAACAAATGTGAGTTTTTATTCTTTTCGACTATTGTTCTCTTTTCATTACCCATGGAAAAAAAATGGCGAAAAATGATGTAATTTACATCATTTTAATGAAAAATTTTCCACAGAGACATGATGTCGAAAGTGAAAAGCATGCCATGATTCAGCATGAAAAGGACACTTTAAAGCAAGTTTTTGAAACTAATGCAATTTTTTCGAAAATCTCATTCCATGATAAAAATTAAATTTACACGAATTTCACCTGATTACAATTATTAAAAGTGTATCAAAATCACTATCTTTATCTTATGCAAAAAAATGAAAAAAATGCGATTTTCGACCATGAAAAGGACACTTTAATGTATGTTTCTGAAACTCATGCAATTTTTTCGAAAATTTTATTACATGAAAACAATTAAATTTACATGAATATTACGCCATGAAAATCATAAAAAATACATGGGATCCATCATCTTTATCTAGTGGATAAAAAATGCCATGATTCAACATGAAAAGGACACTTTAATGCATGCTTTTGAAATTCATGCAATTTTTCGAAAATTTCATTGCATGAAAACAATTAAATCTACATAAATATTATGCCAAAGGAAATCATTAACACACATCAAAATCTTTTCCTGAAAAGAATTAAAATTTAATGAAAGCCAGGCCCTTATAAAAATTGTCCGCCTAAGCCACCAGCAGACTAAGCTGAAGGTGGCATCTGAGCCTTTCACAAGGCTCAGGCTGGTTGCCCTTCGAGGGGCTGTACGATGAACTCTTGAGGAGTTCAATTTACTATAGAGCCATGTAAACTGGCAAAAACTTAGAGTAATAAAATTTATGATTTCTAATAGAAAAAGTAGGGCACGACATCCTGTCTGCCCTTACACATTTCGTTTTTCATAAAACTAAAATGTGTAAGGACAGATGTGAAGATAAGGTTCAAATTCATCAATTTTTTTGATGAATTATGAAATTCATGAGATGAAAATGATGCAAAAGTAATGAAAGCAATTTTATGACTTTTCTTTTTCCAGGGTAATTAAAGTTATGAAATGAAAGTGAGGAAAAGTAGTGCAAAGATTTTGATTTTTACGTAGGCATAAAAATCATAGGTAACAATAATGCAAAAGTAATGAGAGTAATATAATCATTTTGATTTTTCCAGAGTAATCGAAGTTATGAAATGAAAACGATGTAAAAGTAATTGGAAGTAATGTAATGATTTTGATTTTACTAGAACAATCAAAGTCATCAACTGAAAATAATTCGAAACTAATCAAATTAAAGTTATGACTTTGATTTTTCAAGGGTAATGAAAGTCATGGAATAATAGTGAGGAAAAGTGATAAAAGTAAGGTAATGATTTTCATTTTTGCGTATTCATCAAAATCCTGGAATGGAAATGATGCAAAAGTAATGAAAGTACTGATATTATTATAATTTTGCAAAAAAGAATCAAGATTACCTAATAAAAATGATGAAAAAGCAATAAAGCTAATGCAATTAATCCAGTTTCTTTTTAAATAGACAAATTAATGCAGTGGAAATGATGTAAAAGTAATGAAATTAATGCAATGATTTTAATTTTTCAAGAATAGACACTTTAATGAAATAAAAAAGTTTGTTAACGCAGCTCCTTTGGGGCTGAAATGTGGAACTCACATATGTTCTGCAGCTTCGTTATATTAATACGAAATACAGAAGGTGCAAAATGAAGAATTTTTCGTTTTCGGACGGGCGCTCTATCTTTTGTTTTCATTGTTACTATTCGCTCATTATTTTTTTTATTTTTTTCTAATTAGTTTTTCTTAATTTGTCATTCTTATTATTATAATCATTGAACTGATTGACAAATAAGTGTGTTTTACATATCTATAATATCTACAGCAGATCTTACACACTATGACATATATTAATCAAGTCACAAATAATGATATCCATTATTTTTCAAAATAATAACTTGATCAATTTTCCAAAAAAACTAGAAAATCTAACATCTTTTATATTTATTCCGAATGTGGTGTGGGTGGATCGAGCTGTGATGGTCAAGAG
>CAJNSZ010001376.1:0-28572 GCA_905329745.1 Rotaria sp. Silwood2 | reverse complement strand
AATGGTAGTTAGATAGAGTTCACATTGCAATTTAGTTGGATGCATAAACTCTCTACGATACACATTCCTTCCGATTAATGCAATTGGTTAGAAAAAGAAACCATTTGCTTCAAAAAGTAACGTGATCGATTCTTGAGTGAAATCTATTTCAAAACCACAATCTTGTCCCTGACTTGTTTTTCACTGATTTTTCTGTTGAAATACGAATGAATTAAAGATGAATGGAAGAAATTTGACTTAATTAATTTTCTCAATGTTTGAAAGAAACCAAATAATTCTCAATATTCAATTCGTATTTAATTACACAAAGTTGTCTAGATACACATCGACTATGTGAACAACACAAATATTACAGACAATTCACTTGTAAGTTTTTTTATTAATAAGAAATAAAATGCTCATTAGCGTCCAAATAAAAAAATCTTCACTTTTTAAGAATCTATAGAAATTTGAGCAAAAGAATATTTTTCAAGACGATTTCAGAAAGAAAGATGCGTGACATCTTTATAATTTTCCGTCCAAACTCTTGGCATGCAGAAGAGATTCAAGAATACGAAAAGTATTTTAGTTACGATAAAACTGGGAGCAACGTGCTTAGATTTCCTCAAATGATAGCATTCGGAATGAGATACATAAGGTTCTATACTTATGAAGCGATTGAGATCTGAATAAATGATGTAAATACGTACAACTTTGTATTCTTGTGTAAATTGATAGAATTTGATAGATTAGATTCAAACGTATTCAAACAATACTCTTAATGAGATTAACAGATATCAACCTCTAAGTGATGTATGCATACGTTTCGCTTCATCTGATTTTCGCTTGTCACATATTATGACCAAAATATATTATGATTAGATTTCTTAAGATTTTTGGATTAAACATAACCTAACAGAGTAGTCTAGAACAATTTGCTATATGAATTGTGGAATAGAAAGCCTGATAATGAGGTAATATTCAAATGAATTACAAGCTTCAGAAATCAGAATATTAGGCAATAACTTAATAGATAAAACTTCTTATTGGAGATTTATAAAGTTCTGTGTAAGGAGACTTATTGTGTTGATACTGATGTCTCAAAGATTCGAGTTGGAAATCGATAATCTCAAATGATAATCAACGTAGTACTCAACTTCGAATAGATCTGATTTGAGCTAGTAACAAAATCTTGCAAATATGAATCAATTTAAAGAAAGATCTGGAAAAGAATGGAAATGTAAAAAAGTCTATCCATAGTTACCTACTATTGTATTTCATTATTGCAAAATATTAAGAAAATTTCGAAGAGCAAACAATAAAAGAAGATAAGGATTACTAATCAATTAACAACATCAATCGCTTTCTTTATTTTAGTGGCCTTAATATGGAACAAAAACAAACTGTTCATGACGTGAACAGGTCACGCTGAACGTATCCGATCAATATTTTGCCTCTTGTCATGATAATTTTTTTAGCTTTTATTAAAAAATTTCATTGCGATCTGTCAGGTGAAATTTTTAAAACATACAATTAAGAAAAGGGTAAATCGTCAGTAAATATATGAAAATGAAGAAATTTTAAGATGTAAACTGATCAGATAAATCTCTATTAATGAAATAAAACCAACCTAAAGAAATCATCTCTGTCATTGACTAAATCAGCGAGATATTTTCTATTTATTCAAAGAAACGAATTTTGTTTTTTCAATATTTTCACTCATTCGTTTATTTCTATAATTCACCATTTTGTGATACATCGAGATTTGACTGATTGAGTAATAAGGGAAATCATTTTATTGTGAGGTTTCTTAGTTTGTTCTCGAATGGTAAAAGTGTTTGATAATATTATTGATAGTCGGATTATTTTCTGATAATATCAAAATTGTAATCAAGAATAAAGAGCAAAATTTCTTCATCTGCATAGGTGAAATTCAAAAATGAAGTTCAATTCATTCATTTGAAAATGATCGAAAGTTCTAACCGCTGGAAATTATTCGTTTTGATGGATGTTGAGATAAGTAACCCAGATAAGTCCTCGATGAATAGAATTTAGAATTAAAAATTGAATTTTTGTTGTCGGGTAAAATTGATAAAAAGAGATAGAAACTCTCATTAATCAGAATGATTCATTTCTACAGATAATCATAGAAGAAGTCTGAGAAACTATTCCGTAGATCATTTTCGAATAAAATATTACGCTCCGAATTTTCAGTCAAGATTCATAACAGGAGCAGAAATGCTTTGTGTATATTGTGACCAAAATTTTCATCTGTGTGAAAACTGTTCATTTTTCTAGATTTTGACATGAGGAACCTGGGAATTCTTGGTTTTGTTAGCTGTTTAATGGATAAATTAATTGTTTTCATTTCAAGTGAAAATTCATTCTATTACAATGTAAATCTACTATGATACGAGATAGGTCAGTACAGTTCGTATACAACCTTTCATTATCTTCTCGAAACAACACGTTGTTCACAATTATTCGATAATCTTATTGGAAATATGAAATGTCATTTCAAAAGACACTCAACTGAACATGAAAATAAATAAATAGTCAGCAACTGCAACTTTCCATTCTATGGAGTCTCTTTGAACAAGTAACACATTCGAATGAACTCTTGAACGTTGACAAAACAAATTTTTCACATATTGTCCTCATGAATTTTGTCTGCTGTATGCTCGAATTCTACTGTTAACTATCAACAATTTTATGCGTGAGGTTGTGAGAGACTAAAGATCTGTACTTAGAAAATCGACTGAAACAGTAACTTACTTGATTGACTTTTAGCGCATCCCCCAAATATTTTGCTCCATCATCTCCAATTTTGTTAGTATAAATATCCAGTCGCGTAAGTGTCTATATTATAGAGTTAAATACGGTAATAGTGAATAGCAGCTTTAGTCATATTACAAAGGGGAGAATATGTGTTCATGCAATCGTCATCTAATACTTTCTTTAGGATTAATTAGGTATGAATTCTTTGAATGTAGATGGCCTCGAAAGAAATATATAGCTGATAAAATAAGCAGTGATATTGTAATTACTAATTTATAATATTTTTATGTACATAGCTCGGGCAGAACAATTATTTCCAACGTTTACAATATTCGTCAGATTGATGCGACTGGTTCGAATTCGATATTAGAGAATCAATACTTTCATTTCTTTAAATTCTTCAATAATAAGAGGAAGAACGCTTATAAAATATAAAAGGATAAACTCCTATACATCTAAATATCGGTCACCTAAACGTTCACCAATGACATTAAAGATATTTCGAGCAATTCTTGCAATCACCGAAGCTGGAATTAGCTTTTCCATTTCAAGCTTCGATTTCTTGGAGTATTAGAACTCCATGGTACGAGACGAAGGAAGGGTAAATTTTACCTACCAAAATGATTGTTTTTACGAGATATTGAGAACTAATCGAAGAAAGTCGTTATTTTTCAAATTATCGACTTGAAAACTCTATTTTATATTTTTGAGCTAAAATTTATAGCAAATACGAGGAAAACACTCGTCATTTTTAATTTTCAAGATGAAAATTATCTTTTAATCATGAGCTGAAATTCATAACAGATTCATAAGTTCATGAAATGAAACAAAAGTTAATTTTATCGTCGACAATAATTCTACTCATGAGATATTGAAACTCGGATCCTGGGTGAATCTTAGTTTTAGTTTTCGAGTAAAAAAGTTGATTCTTAAGTTCAATCAAAAATCTATTATTCTGCTTAAATCTCATGATATATGACTGAATGGTGAATTTCACCGTGGACAACACTGTTTCTCACGTATGTTAACATTATAAATCAGGTTAAATTATCGTTGTTTAATATTTGAGCCGAGAACATAATTTATTTTTATTGGAACCTAAAGTATTACATCAGTAGCGAGATTCTATTAGATTAGACCAAACAAAACATGCTTCTTTTGCTGAAATACTAATATCCCACAACATGGAAAATCATAGCTTCTCAGTTTCGAGCTAAACACTTTAATTTTTATTCTGTCGAATTGAAAGATGTAGTTTTTATTTGTAGCAGTCTTCTACGATACAAGACCAATCATTACAATTCGAAAAAAACTCGTTCTCCCTCTGAATATTGCACATCACTTACACTTGATAAGTATCTAAGGTTAAAATGTGTCAATTTTCTACGAAATCATCGTATGATCTTATTCAATCTTTGAAATATAATCCCAAAATACTCTTAACTCAACAAAAAAGAAATATGTGTTCGGGTACTGATACTCGGCTTCTTTTGAATCTTCCTACGCTGGACTTGTATTTCGCCTGTTGATTATCAATAATTGTATGTGAGTTTTTCTTACGCAGTGAATATCTTTACTAGAAAGATCAGCTAGAAAAGCAGCTCACTTTATTGGTTTTTAGTCCATCTGCAAGATCTTGTGCTCCATTATCCCCGATTTGATTCTGATTTAAGTAAAGTTCCTTTAGTGTCTATAGTAAAAAGTAAAGATTATTAATAGAATTGCAAGCTAATGCTATCTAACGTCTATCGATATCTGATACCGCACACTTTATCACTAAGTATATTATTAGACTGCTTCTTTGATGTTAGAAAGTAAGAAAAAACTTTATCTGTATTAGAGAAAGAATTTAAGTTCATACGATTCTCAGTTTATATGCTCTTTTGCACCAATCAGCCATGGATTCGCTAATAAAATAAACTTAGAAATTTGAAGTGTTAGATACATACAGTTCACAATGCAAATTTATTGAATGCGCTAACTCTACACAATAGAAGTTTCTGTATATTGATGCGATTAGATTGAAAAAAGAAATGATGTGCTTCAAAAATTAACACAATCGATTCTTCATAGACTTCTATTCTCCTCCCTAACTATTTTCACTGGTTTTTCAGTTCAAATACGACCAAATTTTAAATCAATGAAAGACATTCGACCTATTAACTTCCTTTGTGCTTAGCGTAAATCGGACAACTCTCGACAGCAACTTCAAAATAAAGGACATAAACTTGCCTAGAAACACATCAGCTACATGAGTAACGTAGATATTACAGACAGTTCATTTATAGTTTTCTCACAAATAAGATATTACATGCTTCTTAGCATAAGAATCACAAGGCTTCCCCTTTTCACTTTTTCAGAATGGATACGCACTTGAAAAAGAAAATATTGTTCAAGACGATTTAGAACAAGAATATGCATGAAAACTTCATACTTTGCCATCTAAAACTGTTGATATACAAAAGAGATTGAAAATAAAAGCGAATTTTATGTTATGATTAAACTGGCAGAAACCCGAATATATTTCTTTCAAGAGTAGCATTCTGAACGGTATAGGTGATCTTCTATGCTTTCGAGATTTGAATCAATGATTTAAATACAACTCTGAATTCTTGTATAAACTGATAGAACCTGAGTAATTAGATTCAAACGTATTCAAATAGTGCTCTTCATAGGGTTAACAGGTGTCAATATCTAAGTAATGTATGAATTTGCTTTGCTTCATCTGATTTTCGCTAAATTACACATAATGACCAAAATAGATTTCAATTAGACTCCTTGATGTTTTGAAGTTACCCACAACGAAGTAGAGTACTCTACATAGATTTTTGAAACACATTGATGAATAAAAAGTTCATAACAACATAATACTCGAATGGTTTATAAAGATTAGCGTTCAGGATACAGAGTAAGTTTTTGATTGATCAAGGCAATATTATTATTGTAACCTACAAGGTTCACTATGGGGCAACGGTTTAGGGAAGATTTTGTAGGAAAAACGAGAGGTGGAGTTGAAAGCCGTCGATTGAATAGCAACATGAATCGCTCAGTTTATACGTTTGATTGAGAAATGTAAAAATACAAGAAAAAACGACGACAACTGAAACCATTATAATGTAACCGAAAAGTAGAATTTTCAGTCCTGAAGGTCTGTTCTTTCGCATGATATTGGTATGAGATCAAAAAGTCTTCGTCTCTCAGTTTACACACATTTTATGCAATTCTCCTAACGCGAGTTGAAAATCATATCAGAAGCCGAATTCCTCTGTATGAAAAGAAGTGAAAATTGTGACCGTTGATAATGCTGAGTTATTCGACATATTGGCAAAGTAGCCAACAAAAAAGGCGTAAGTTTTTTATTTTGAGCTGAAAATTCCAAATATTGCTACCATAATTTCATGAAATGGGAACGAGCAGTGGAGTTTTTTGCTATAAATTCTTCTACTCTTAAGATATTGACTGAAAGCGCGCTGAAATCGATAACAATGCTAGGTAGTATAGTTCGTATAAAGTTGCATCCTATCTGAATATTGCACTTTGCTTGCATTTAATATAAAACAATGGTTGACAAATGTTAATTTTCTCCGAAACTAAAATTCGAACTTATTATAACTTCTATATATGTGCTAAAATACTTCCGACTGAGAATAAAAAAAGTTGTTCAGGAACTCGAAGTTTTCATTTGATGGATTCTTTCAGCACAAATAGCGCATTCGTGCAAATTCTAAAACGTTGAGAAAATACAATCTTGACAAGTTCTCGTCGAGGTTCTTTCTACTGTATGGTCAGATTTGGCTATTGATTATGAACAATTTTATGCAAGTGTTTGCGAAAGCGTGAAGATCTGTGTATAGAAACTCATCTGGGAAGGTTGCTTCCTATATTGTCCTTTAGCCCAACACCCAATGTTGAAGTTGTGTGAACGCCTATATTATAGAGATAAATAAGATTTAGGTAAGCATCAGCTTTATATACATTATAAAGAGGAAGACATTCGTACATGTAACCGTCATATAATATGTTTTTTAGCACTAATTGTATGTGACTTCTCTGATTTTGTATTTAAATCGGGCAAATCAGTTATCTACACCTATGACGAGTTTCAACAGATTAATGCGACTGTGTCGAACAAGAAGCTGTTCAATTGAAAGCTCAGGATGATCGACTCCGATAGAATTCTAATTCGAAATCTTTTTGTTGCATCTAAGTTTGGTTACTGGTTCTTCGGCTAAAATACGACCAAATTTTTAGTAAATGGTAGACATTTGAGTAAGTTAACTTTCTTGACGTTTGAAGTAAATTGGGAAATGTTCAATATCCTATTCAAATTTAATTACACTAACTTGTCTACATAGATAGTTCATTTGAGCTTTTCTCATCAGTACGATATTACGGGATCATTGACATTGGAGCGTTGACATATCAGGTTTTAAAAACGGATAAGGACTATTTTAGTCAAAAATATTTAACACAATTATATTGAACATTTTTTTCAAAACTTCTTCTGAATTATTAATAAGTAGAATAGATAGAAATTATGAGAGACTTCCGCGTTAAGACTACACTGATAAAAACATGAGTATTCTTCCTTAAAGGTTAGCATTTGTGAATGATGAAGACTGTATCCTATACTTAAGAAGTATTCGAGATCTGAACACAGCATGTAAATACAGTTCTGAATCATTCTATAAATTCATAATATCGGAATGATTACATTAAAGAGTATTCAAACATTACTCTTAATGAAGCCAACAATTGCTTTCGTCTAAGTTATGTTTGCCCGTGCTTTTCTCCATTTGACTTCAGCTAGTCACATATTCTGGTGTAAACATATTGCGATTAGATTCCTTAATGCATAAGGTTACAAAAACGGCTCGCCAAAAAGAAAACGTTATAATGACACAATAACCTAGTCAATTACGAAGTTCACAATTCAAGGTATCCATCACTTAATTTATCGCTGAACTCTATAATTTAGGGTTCAATAAGATCCTGTATAATGATGCTTAGTGTGTCGATATTGATCTATAAAAAAGTCCAATTGAAAATGGATGATCTTAAGTTCGATGAGATCTAATTCGAGCTAATATTCTATTGTAGCCAATATGTAAAGAAGATTAAAGTGAGATCTTAGGAAAACAGAAATGTAAAACAAATCGTTTCATAGTTATCTACTATTGAATTTCATTAGAGCGAAGTTTTAAGAAGATTTTGAAAGACAAACAACAAAAACAGATGAGTGACTAATCAATTAACAACGCCAATTGCTTTCCTTATAATATTGACCTTAAGTCGTTGATGGATAAAAAAACAGAAGAAATAACTGCGAAAAAAAAACTTGGCTAGCAACTAAAGTAGTCTTTTGAAACTGTTAATGTTCTTAAATTTATCGGATGACATATACTTTGATTACACAGAAGAAATTGTTAAACTTTAAAGATCATAATGAATACAATAACGATGTCTTTCGTGTTTAACTTTTTTAAATGACTAGCGTGTCTGCAATAGTGAATCAGAAAGACTTTTCAGATCTGAAACAATGCTGTTATGATAGGTGTTGTCTATATCTTCACAACGAGAATGCGAATGAGAGTTCTTTAGCGAGAATTTCTGATTGAATATTGAGACAGTATCGTGATTTTCATTAGAACAATAGAATGCTAATTAGTATCCTATAAAATTTAATATTTGTAAAAAGAAAAACAAATGAGTTTCTCATAGAGTTATGTTTTTTTTCATAAATGTCTTATGTGACAAAGCAAACTTCTGATGGTGTGTATTGGTCATACTCAGCAAATTCAATTTGTAGCTTTCGCTCCTGGTGTTAAGTCGTTCTTAATTTTTACGAAAGAAAAATTCCGTTGCAATATATTGGGTTACAAGAAGTCGATGTATATAATTAACTTTTCAAAACACAGAAGTAAGAAAACGAGAAATGGTCAGTAAATATATGAAAGTAGACTAATCCTAATATATAAACCGATAAGACAAGTTTTCCTCAAAGAAGTAAAATCAATTTAAGGAAATGATCGACGTCTGTCACAAAGTCAATAAAACGGTTGTCTATTTATTCGAAGGGAAAAATGTTGTTTTTCTTTGAACATCTCTACTGGTTCGCCTATTTCTCTAATTCATCATTTTGTGATACATCAAGATTTGATAGACCGTGAAATAAAACAAAGCATTTCATTGGGAGGTTTCTTAGTTTATTCTCTAATGATAGAATTATTTCATAATATTATTGATAGTCGAATTTTTTTTAAGTAATGTCACCATTTGAATTAATTTTAAAATTTAAACAAATCCATTGAAAAAAGTTCCGCTTTCATTTACGAAATTTTACTGACGAATAAGGAGCAGAATTCCTTCGCATGTATACGAGTGGAAGCACTCAGTTGTGAAAATTCTTCTTCTTGTGAAATATTGGCAGAAGACATCTACAAAATGTTCTTTCAATAGTTATGGAATAAAAGTTTAATTCTTTTTTAATCCAGAGCTGAAATTCGCTTATTTCATTTGAAAATGATTGGAAATTCTATTTGCTAAAAACCATTTGTTTTCAAAGATATGGAGAGAATTAATCAAGTAAAATCCTCGATTAATAAATTTTGGAAATAAAATTTAATTTTTTTATTTTGGGTTCAATTGTCAGAACAGGCAGTATTGCCTTATATGGAGAGGAGTAGATATTCTCATTAATCAGAATGCTCCGTTTCCTTAGATAATCATGGAAGAAGCCTGAGAAACTATTCCTTGGATCATTTTCGAATAAAATATTACGCTCTGCATTTTCAGTAAAGATTCATAATAAGAGCAGAAATGCTTCGTGTGTATTGTGACCGAAATTTTTATCTGTGATGTGTTTGTTTTTCTAGATTTCGACATGAGAAACTTGGAAAATCTTGGTTTTGTTAGCTGTTTAATGGATAAATTGATTGTTTTCATTTCGAGCGAAAATTCTTTCTATTAGAGCATAAGCTTTCGATGATACGAGACAGATCAGTACAGTTCGTATACAATCTTTCACTCTCTCGGCATAGCATATTTCTCGCATTCGATTGGAAGCTAAGGTCAACATTTTTGAAAATTTCCATAAATTCTCCAAGAATCTTATTGAAAACGTAAAATTTGATTTCAAAAGATACTCAACTGTACATGAAAATAAGTAAATAGTCAGCAACTGCAACTTTTCACCCTATGGATTCTCTTTGAACAAGTGACACATTTTAGTGAATTCTTCAACGTTGACAAAACAAATTCTTGCCGAATTGCCTTCATGAACTTTGTCTACTATATGCTTGGATTCTACTCTTAACTATCAATAATTTTATGCGTGAGTTTGTGAAAGAGTAAAGATCTCTACTTAGGAAATAGGTTCGAACAGTAGCTTACTTGATTGACTTTTAGCACTTCACTCAAATGTTGTGCTCCGACATCTCCAATGTTATTATTATTAATGCCCAGTTCAGTTAGTATCTATATTATAAAGTTACAGAACTTAATAATGAGCAACAATTTTAGGCATACGACAAAGGAGAGGACACGAATCCATGTAATCATCATGTAATATGTTCTTTAGCACTGATTAGACATGAGTTCTATCATTGTAGATTGTCTCGAAAAATATATTTAGCTGACAAAAGAAACAATAAAATCGAAACAATTGAGTTATACTATTTTGCTGTGCATAACTCGGGTGAATCAGTGATTTCAACCGGTTTCAATTTTCAGCAGATTGATAAAATTTAGTCGAAAAATAAGTAGTTGATTTGAAAAATGAACCTGACTAGCTCTTAATAGAATTCTAACCCTAAATCTAAATCTTGTTCTGAAGTGTTTTTAAAGACTTTTAGTTAAAACTAGGCCAAACTTCAAATAAACAAATAAGTACTGACTGATTAACTTTCTCAACGCTTGAAATAAATCGGACTGTTCCCAATATCTAACTGAAAGTTAATGGCTCGAACCTAATTAGATACATGTCGATTATATGAACAAGACATTTATGACAGATAGTTCACTTGAAGTTTTCTTATTAGTATGATAATACATGAGCATATGTATTTGAACGGCAACATATCAGTTTTGAAAAATGGATAGGAACTCTTTTAATCAAAAAAATTTTTCAAGACTATACATTGAACATTCGCCTAAAACTTTTACTTGATTTGTGATGTGCAAAACCCACAGCCAGCATCCTCTCTTCATCTATTTTGTTATGTCTGGTTTACAGTTCTAAAAACTGGCTGAAAAATGAGAAAAACTGCAAAATACTCGAGTGTAACATGAAGGTAACTTTGCAGATGCTATTGTTCACAACGTTCTCCGATGGTATGTCCTTGATTGTAAGTCCTTTGACGCTCAACTTTTTGCAAGTGTCTAGTTCACCCTAAGCACGTATTGCGGCAGAACTCCTTTAAGATATAAAACTACGCTTGTATAGTAGAGGTTATCGCTATTCGTATAACCAGAGTAAAACAACAGCTGTTTCACTAGGATTTCCTATAGGATACTCAGACACCAGGTCTTTTTTATATGAGTAATAAGAGTATTAAACTTTTTTCAAAAAGTTCTGAAAACAAAAGGTGAAATTGTTCATACAGTTGTGCTTTTGTTTTATGCATACATCTTATGAAGCAAAAGAAAAAAATGTTTACTGCTGACATAGATTATTCACATTGAGAACATCAATAGTATAAGATTTTGCTGAGGAATAGAATAGTGAATTAAATCTGATTGATACTCAAAATAGAATGAAGGAATAATTAAAGAAAAGGGCTGCAAATAATTTTAGATTTAAAAAAATCAAAATATAATTTTATTTTCGACTAAAAACGTATAGTGATGAAGAAAGCGTTAATCATTCTCGATGATTATTCTAACGAGTTACATAGATCTTTGCATGGTGAGTTTTAAAAATATTTGAAAAAAATTGAAAATGCAGATAATTACAAGACAATTGAATGAATAGTATTAGAAACCTGTAAAAAAAGAATAAATTTGGAAGCAGAAAAATTCAGAAACATAGTTTGTAAACTTCAAGCTCAAATTGATTACAGTATCTGATTTTGATGATTTGAAAATAATCAGTTTATATATCATCAGCAAGAATCCTTCATTTTGCGAGATTCTGACACCAGAAATCATTAAAATTTATCATTTGTAAATGTCTGAGCTGAAATTCAAAATTTATCCACAATTCAATTCGTTAATACTAAGTAGCAAATGGCAATACTTTTAATCTTTGCTTTTATGAGAAATTCATATTTGTAAGAGCGAGACCACATAAACTATTTTGTGTCAAAATATGTTTTTTGTTATAAAATACTCAGGCTTGTGTAGAATTTTATGATGAATCTTTCAATGAATTAGTGAAGTAAATTCATGTGAGCTAGTGTTTCATGAATATCTTCTTTCTGTGGCATATTATCAATGTCATTTTTATACTCAACAAAGTTAACGTATCCATCTGTTAGAAAGAGCATGAAATCCTGTGTCAATCTGTATAAAAACTACCTATTTTTATTGACTTTGGGAACCATTCAAGGCTCAATATCCTTAGATTGTTGCATGCTTAGGATGGTCCGTTGACAGTTTATAAGAAATTTTTAGAGTCAGACAAGTGAGAGAACAATTTCTGTCGTATAATCAAATATAGCTCTTTGCAAGAACGACAAAAAGATAACATAATTCATTTCGATTATGGCCAGGATGAGCATTTATCTAGTCGAAATACCGCGAAAACAGAACCAGGCGAAGTCAATGATATAGCTAGTCACCTATTGTTAGCTGTCACAGTTTGATACTGAGGTATGTAAAATTTTGCTGGTAAAATCATTCGCATATGAGTTATCATTTGCGATAATCGAAATTGAAAAATATTGTCTTGAAATGAATTTTGGAATTTGAGGAGGATCTCGTGATATAGCTCTTGAGTTGTATTTTCACTTTAATTGTACTTCATAGTTACGAAATAGTCATATGCAACTTTAGGGTTTCTTTTCAGCATTTTTTGAACTTATAGTACCTCATGACAAAATGATATCTCTTGTTACTTAAATTCAATCAAAAGTAATCCCTAACATGTGCATATTTCAGTCTTCGACATGTTCAACAAAAATGATTATTGAACTTCTGAACATTACACCTCTTGTCACTTGAAATTCGATCTGAAATACGCTAAAGACGATGAAATCCGAACCAAAAAATCCTTTTTGTAGTCAAACTCGTCGTTTGATAATGAGAACAATTTTATACCACTTAGTGTCAAAACTACTTGAATATGCACTATGATTTTGGACGAATAGGAACCCATTCAAGGCATCAACACTAACTATACCATTGATTTCGACATGCTTTTTTGAAAGATTTTGACTAGAAAAATGCTCACAATGGCTCTAATCTAAATGAATTATATTATCATTTGGAGTTCTTGAAAATAATTGTCTTATAGTATACGACACAAAGTGCTTTCTCACTTTTCTGACACTAAAAAACCTTACACTGTCAATGGACTATTCGAAGCATGCAGTAAGTGAGTGTTTTATGTTTTTTTTAAAACTTCCATTGCTTCTATATTTAGTTCATTTATTAAACTACAGCTTTCTTTTCGCATGTTTTTCATCAAACTTGTAGCTGAGTTTAAATTTTTTGAATTTCTTAAACCACATCGCTCAAACTTGTCCATTTTTGGTGATCTACCATGGGCAAACAAATATTTCAATTATAAAATTGTGAGGAAAAATTCCAAATCAATGAATCCTTAAAGGTCTGCAGACCAATCAGGCTTAAATGTCCTGTGAAAATTTCAACGGCATTAAGCTAAATTTTGTACAGATATTGGGCGGGCAAAGTAAACAAAACACTCAATTCTGTCAAACTTGGATAGGTCAAAGTTAGCTGTGGTTTTATCTCCTTTTTTATATCAAGCATATGTAAAATTCAATGATCAATATTGTGTTCTGTCTTTCACCTGTGACAACGACAGTTGTTATTCGAAAGGGTTAGAATTTATGCTTGCAAACAGTTGTTATCACTTTGGGTTCAGTGTTAAAGGATCAAAAATGAGACTAACGATCAAATTATATTCTGTAAACAGATCGATAAATTAGAACTTTGATTTTAAAATCTCTTTTTGAAGGCATTATTGCCGTAAAACTGATCACTTCAAAGATGAGTATTAGAATGTCACCCTACGTATTTGTTTCTTCAAAGCTGAAATATTCATTACTAAAATTTATTCTTTACGAATTCTCAAGCGTATTTTCTGGTATGCATATCAATGACAAATCATATATTTCTCGATGAAGTATTTTCATTAAATACAAAATTACATAGTCAAAATGAATGTGTCATTAGTTAGAGCAAATATTGTCCTTATAAATCAGACATTTGGCAACTATGGATATAGCTCTAACTATGTATTGTACACAGGCGTTTGTATTTTTCATAACATCGACTAACAATTTACTACTTTCTTTCAATACTCCGTTATTGAAGTTGCTTTTTCTGAATTAAAATAGAGAACTTTTTACGGTTTCATTTTTGAACGATTTTTTTGTGTTGAAAAAAATGGGAAGTAGTATACTAACTGTTAATTACTGCAAGATTTTTTTAGAATTTGTACAAAATATGAAACAAAACAAAGATCAATGTTGTGTTACTACAGAAAATACACGTAAAGAAAGATACTTTCTATCTAAAATTCTTTTCTGCCGTGTACTTATGATAAAATAAAGAGAATATTCGAGGTTTTGACAATAACTCAATTACAACTTCATATAGCTATAAATTCTTAATGTTTTGATATTTTAGTCTGCAATTCGTATCATATACGTCTCTCACTGATACATCATTGTAGTTTATAATATTTCGTTATCAGGAATGCATCCACTACAATGGAGTATGATTTCAGCCGTGCTCGAAATGTTTTCTTAATAATTTATTCATCTAATTACATCATGTCACATTAAAATTTCTTGCTTGAAGTCACACTAATAGCTGACAAATAAGAATTTAAATCTATTCATTGTTCCAAATAAATTTTATTACTCCGAAATTATTGGGTTAAAATATTCAGAAATCGAAGTATCTTACGGTTCGAATTTAATCCTAAGCAGTCTTGATGTAGCAAGTTGCTCATACTTCATATGGACAATTTGATTGGAAAATGCTAACTTTGCCAAAGACTACCATCTGATTTAATCAGAACTTTTAAATATGATGCCGAAACACCCCCAATTGAACGTGAAACTACTTAGTTCTTTACCAGCCCTCCACTTTTATTTTCATTAAATATTATTCGAATATCTAGTATCGTCTTGCATGGTTATTTATCAAAAGTTTGAGGTGAGACTTAGTGACAAAGCTAAGATTGCTGCTGGGAAATCACATCTATAAGTAACTTACTTTGTTTGTTTGTAGCGCATCAGCCAAATGTTCCGCTCCCTTATCACCGATTTCATTAGCATGCAGTTTCAATATGGTGACTGTCTGTATTAAAGAGTAAACATCATTATGGAAGTTGCATACAAACACTGTCAGATGTCTTTCTCTATGCGATAATGCACAATGAATGAACATTTATGCGACTGAATAGTTTATTTAGTGAAAAAAAATGAGCAAAAATGTTAGGCATATTTACACAAATGATGGGAGTCAATAGAACCGTCAACTAATATGAACTTAAGGATTAATTAGCAGTGAGTTCAATCATTTCGTATGGCATGGACACATATATTTCACTGATAAAAGATACAGTGAAAATATAACTGTTGGTAATATCTTGCTGTGCAGTTCTGTCAGGTGAGCTAACCTAATCTCCTGGAATTCTCTGTACATTGATACGATCGCTGAGAAAAAGGAGAAGGTTCGTAGATTAGCTTCGAAGTGCTATCTGGTCACACTGAAAACCGTAGAGAGTGTGAAATGCGGATCTTCGACAAGAAAAAACCGTATTCACATCGTCGATGAGAATCAAAATGATAAGGTGAAATTTTAGCAACCAGTGGAACTAACTTTCCTGGCTCTAAATAGACTCACATAGATTTAGCCACTGAAGCACTTCTTCGACATTTGTGAAATTTGTGCCAACTGAAACATATTAACACAAGAATGATTCAGCAGCCAAAATCGATTCAAATATATTCAGAATTAAAAAAATAGCTTCCGAAAAAAAAATAGACCAATGATTTGCTCTTTAACCACAGTTTGAAATCATTAGAACACGTATACATAAGAGCAACCTATTATCAACTCTCTACTGTGATCAATTTCTTTATTGTTTTTCTCTCTGTGCTTTCTCTTCTGTTCCTGATTAATGTGACGATAAGGTTAGGCATCAACGACATAATTCTTTACTTCTGTATTCATTGGATGTTCGAAGAATCTGAAATTTCAACATGTTCTCAGATTGCAAACTATGAAAACAGAGTGTTCATTTATGAATAAGGAAAAATGTTCTTGATTCTTTATAATTGAAATACTAAAAACGTCTTAAATGACCTAGAAAGGAGGAACATATTGTATATATAGTAAAATGCAGGATGGGTGTGGGTGTTCTTCTCAGCCACACCCACCGGTTTTTGTTGGCTTCGTGATATCATCTACGAAAAATACCATAAAAACGACCAGTCATCGTTTACATTCAACTATCATGGAAAAAATGTGATCTACTTAAAATGCACCGAACACATGCATGGGTTACAGTATAGCATCTATCATAAAAGTTTGGTTATTAATTGTTTCCAACATCTAATTGGTGCTGGTTTCTAACATTATTAACAGTAAAACTAGCAGCACTTTTGATAGAATGCGAATCACATCTCATAATTCTTGTTATTTCATAAAGTATGAATCTTTATCGATCAAAAAAAAATGACTTCTTCGATTTTATTGGACAGTTTATTACGAAGCATTTTCTTATCCGAAATACAAATACTGTGACAACATCGACCGTATCAGCGGGGTATACTGATATAAAAATCATGAAATCTATCTAAGTCACTAAGGAAAAAAGTCTATGAAAATCGTTTCGAAATAAATTGAATGATCTGTAAATGATAAAAAACAGCAATGCTCTTACCGTATTAGTGTCTATTTCCATGGCCACAATCTCCATATCCTGATCGGTTAAATTCGATGAGCTCAAATCAAGCGTTGTATCGTCTCCGTTGCCAGTAATACGTTCTTGAAGTTGTTGGTTTTCGTATCTTGGACCTTTAGTCACATTGATTTTCCGGATTTCGGGTCCCATATACTATAATATTCCGAGAGCTGGTATCTTATTTTCACTCCTAGTTAATGGTTACAGTTCTAATAACTTCAAGCCAGTCCTTTTAATCTGGAATGAATATATGGATCTCAAAGAACTTTTTCTTTCAGAATAATTCGTTTTCGGTCTGCATACTACGTTTCAAAGTTTTAAGCTAGATCATTCATAAAGAAATCCTACCGGAAATAAAAACGAAGGAAAAGCTATGCATGCAACAACGAATACAATAAGCCTCGACTTAAAAGAAAATGCGAAATATTGTTGTTAATAGGAAAACATATGGAAGAAAAGAAAGATTTACTGCAACAATATATCAATTCCCCTCAGCTTATCTATGTGGATGCAAAATAAGTGCCAACGAAACTATTCGTGTCATCGTAAAAATCGCCAAAATGTTCTTTATTTAGTCGAAGACAAAATTTGAACTAATCTGTTAGTAATTGGTATAAACTCCACGTCATTTTTTTTCAAAACTTTTCTCAGGATATTTATTGAGCTCAAATTTCAGCTACAGTAATGAAAAGACTTTAACATTTTCTAATTAAAGTATACAAAGTTAATCGGCCATATATGTCGAAGAAAATTTTTTTCCGCAGTTCTATGATTTTCAGACGATTTTATTTTCCGAAAAAAAAAATTTTAGTCTGACAACGTATTATGTGATTGATGATGGATTCGCTTGTTCTTAGATTGTTCGTTCGAGATTTGTTAAAATTTCCCCTAGGACTCCCGGTTTCAGATAAACAGGAATATTGAGATGAAACTGTATCATTACTTAGAAACTACAATCAAATATCACCATTCGACCTAACATGGTGAAAAGCCGCTACTCAGCTGCTCCTTCGAGTGATTGCAAATTAATTGGTTGAAATCGGTGGTTTCAGAAAAAAATCATATAACTTTCGAACTGATCGATCTAGGAATGTTCACCTTGCGCAGATGAAAGGAGAAGGGTTCATGTTTGATCAATCAGCTCTATTAGAAGTCTTAATCACAAGTAAAATCGCTTAAGACTATCGTTTCCGAAAATTTGCACTAACAACTCACTTGGTTAGTTAGTTACTGACCAAACAAATTTCAATATAATGTCATGGTCCCAAATTTTTTCTCTTGAATCGTGAAAATCATTGTTTTTTAATATTCAAATAAAAACAAAAAACTTCAATATGCTATTGAAATCTTCGAATCATACCCGAAGACAGTAGTATAACAATTCTCACCAGTGAAAAAGCTTTGTTTTACAAGACATTGAGACAAGAAATTGGGAAAATCCTCGTTTTTTTTAATATTTGCGAATGAATCATAGAACTGCTTAGCTGGAAGCTGAAAAATCATGACACGGGACAGAAATTCTCACCTTTGAAAATCTTTAAATTGTTGACATACAATAAAAGAAAACGAGGAAAAATCTTAAGGGATTTATTCTGAACTGAAGTTCGAAATATCACTACTCGAATATAATAAAATAGAACTCGTGAATAGTTTTCACTGCTGTCGATTTTTCTACTCTTTAGATATTTATACAAGAAACATGAAATATCGCCACTTTTTATTTTCGAGCTGAGAAATTTATTTTTTTATTTCTATCTGAAATTCATAATATGGTATTTGATAGAAATCTTTAATCGAAATTCGTCAAGTTTATCAAAACTTATCGTACGATCTCAGTAAAAATTTAGAATATGATTTTGAAATATTCCCAACAGAACTTGAAACTAGCTGAATAGGAACTCAAATGTTGCATCTTTCAGATCCTAGTTGAATATATAGTACATTTTTGGCAATTGTTCAACGTTCATAAAATGAGATCTTAACAAGTTAGTTTCAAGAAACTATCATACAGTAATCGATGATTCGACTTTTGATTATGAATAATTTCGTATGAATGTTTTGAAAAAGTGAACATATTTACTTGAGAAATCAGAGAGAAAAATAACTTACTTTGTTCGTTTTCAGTGTTTCCATGAGTTGTTGTGCTCCCTTGTCTCCAATTTGATTGTTTTGAAGATCCAGTTTGATAAGAGTCTGTATGAAAAAAGAAAGGTGAAAACTCGGTAGGTCATAAACTAATTAAAACCGTCTCGTGGGTCACCTTATCTGATTGGTGATAAATGTAAACGCTTAGTTACTACAGAAACAGGCGTAAAGAAAAGAAGACGGTAACAACAAAACCATCGAATGGAACTCAACATCGAAATTTTCAGATTATTTATTGTCATGAAATTTCTTGGATAGCATTCGTTTACTTTTAACAATTTGCTCTCTATAAATGAGGGTCTCAGTAATTTCACTATTTCAAAGTAACTGTTTTCCAATAGATTCAACATTCAATTCGAGACAAGACGTATATCATAAAATAGATTATTAAAAAAATTGAGCAAAAAAATTCAACCGGAATGCTAAATACGTCAAAAATGTTTTCAAAAATAGATTTTGGAATGTTCTTTATTATAATAATAACGAGAAAATCAAAATAAGGATCTACTGACTAGTTTCAATTTTACTTTTCTCGTCCTATTGCTAAAATTTAGATCAAATCGAATTTTAGAATAAAAATAACTAACTTTCTGCAATGTTATTCAAAATGACTAAAACGCACTAAAATTCTTCAGCTAAATTAAAGAAAACGTAAATTCTTAAAAATAAAAAAAACTTATTACTGTTTTTCGTAGCCAAAATTAACATGAAACTTTTCAAGTGATCATCAGTCGATAAAGTTTTTTTTGTGCTACAAAATTCATCTAATATTTTACTTCAGTCATTCATATCTATTAGAAAGATTGAAGAAAACTGTTTTTTACAGCTTTTTGACGTGCTAAGTGTTCTAAGTTGAATTTTTCTGCTCAAATCTCTCGAGAAAAACTTTTGATATATGTCTTCTGTAGAATTGAACAGTAGATCTTACAGAAAAAAATAAATAGCTTGAAAAGAATAAAATTTGATGCAATCATATTGATAATACTGTCAAACAGATTTATTCTGCATTACATTGAAAGTAATGAATTAAATAAGAAAAAATAATTTGAGTGTGATCTTGTTCAAGTGTTTAGTTTACTTTCAATAGTAATGCATAAGTATTTAAAGATACGAGAACACATGGGTATAAAAGGTGTTTCGTATATTCAAATCACTGAAGTGAAGTCAACATTTTTTAGCGGGTCTTTCCGATGAGTGATGCAGGAAGCCGAGTTTCATGAAAACTAACAGAATATTAACACTTATTGGAAAACAAGATAGAATACTGCTAAATACAAAATGTTACTCTTTCTTTGAGCTGTATTTTGTCGTTAATAACTTATATTTCTTCTAAAGACAAAAGAAAGAATTGCTGATGAAATAAATGAGTCACATTTAGAGTATTGAAAGTGTTAAATTTCGTTCAGGATTGCAACACTTAATAAATCTGATTTACACTCAAGATTGTATGAACACAGATTGAAGTCAAAGCGCTGTTAATTCTTCTAGGGATTTTGACGGTTTTTCGTACAAAACAAAACTTTATATGATAAGTATTGAAAATGTTTTAAAAAAGCGAAAACACGCGAGCTAAAACGAATTGAACAATATATCGAATCAAATATAAAAGGAATGAGTTTCGATGGAGAACATTTCTGAAATATCGTTTTAAATAGAAAAGTCTGTTAACTAATAAAAAGAAAATTTGACTTTCTCTTAGCTTCAGTTGTACTCTTCTGTTCAACTGCGCGATCGTTTCTGACTACCTAACCACCAGTATAAGATTTTTTCTCTAAAATTTGCCAAAGCATTCCAACACGACATGCCTGCGGTTAGTTATGGGTATCTTTTTTCCTTGGTACGAAATTGATTTACACGTCTTCGAAAAAGTCGGGTACACTTGAGGCATAATGGTTTAATGTCAAATTGAACCAGAAAAAAACCTTTTCGATATTGTAGTAGTTGTTAATAGACAGCATCAAACGCGCTTTGATAATTATGACAATATCGGAAAAGTTTTATTCTGGTTCGATTCGGCATTAAGTCATTATCCCTCAAATGTAAATGACTTTGCAGAAGAGCAGCAAATCAATTTGGTGACAAAGGAAAAAATTTCACAGAATTGTCCTCAGACACGTCCTATTCAAATGTCTTGGCAAATTTTAGAGAAAATTATTTATACTAGTGGTTAGGAAGTCAAAACGATCGAGGATTTGAAAAGAAGAGTATAATCAAAGCTAAAAGAGGTTGATATGATGTCTGTACAAGTTTTGTACTTTCTCTTGATATGATTCAACAAACACTAAAGTTTTTTGTTCAGAAAGATATAAGAACATTAAACTTGTACCGAAACTATTGCTCCATAAATTACCTAGTTCTTTATAGCTCACATGCTGCTTTCATTTAAAGATTATTCTACCACAACAAATTTAGATCATAATCACTAAGCACGAAACATTGTCCTCGTATAATCTAAGATTCGAATGTAATTTATTGAAAACTTGATGTAAGACTTTGTGACAAAGCGAAGAGCAATACTATAGAAATCACATGGATAGATAACTTACTTTGTTTGTTCGTAGTGCATCCGAAAAATGTTCCGCGCCATCGTCACCAATTTGATTGTTATACAATTGCAGATTAGTGAGCGTCTGTATTGAAAAGAAAACATAATTACAAGTGTTACATACTAATGCAATCGAACGTCTTTCGCTATATAATAATGCACAATGAGTGAACATTTATGAGATTGCTTAATTGCTGGTAAAAAATGAATATCAACATTAGGCATGTTTTTGAAAACGATGTGAGTTCATAGAGCAATCAGTTATTATGAACTTTAAGAGCAATTAGCAGCGAGTCCAATGATTGCATGTGACTTCGAAAGAGAAACTTCAGTGATAAAAGGAATAGTTGAAATGTAACTTTTAATAGTATATTATCGTTCATCTCTGCTGAATCAGTAAACGCCATCTTCTCTAATTGTCTACAAACTCATGCAATCGGATAGAAAAAGAGGCGATGGACTTGCAATGTTGATGTGATTAATTCTTCATTAAATTCAATCTTAAACATCTAATTTCATTCCTAAGTTTCACAAAAGTTTTCGTTGAGATCTGACGATATTGCGACTTCCTCTAAGTCCTTGCCACATTGCTGATTAGAAAAAAATGATTGAAAATCCTAGAATCGACTGGTTTACTATATTACTAATAACAAGTCATCTCATGGCAAGAATGCATAGCTACACAGTCTACTTTGAAAATGGTATGTTTCTCCACCCTTCTACATTTTGAGTTCAGTTATTATAGCAATATTGTAGGACAATTCGAGGCATTTACAAGAAAAGTTATAAAAAGTGAAGTATGAAGTCGATCAAAGACACAAGTGGGTAAATATCGAGGATAACATTTATTTTGGGCTGCTCGTTTTATCGTAGAAAATTCTAAATACATGTAAATCAAAGTTGAAAAAATAACTAAGGTTCCGGCAAAATTCATCCCAAAAATGTAAGTATCTATTATTGTGGATTCTTCATCGACTAGTGGTTTTATGATTTTAATAATATTGCTTGTCAAAAAAAATTACATCAACTTGCGTAATTCTATCGATACTTAACAGAAGAACAAAGAATTCAAATTTAATATTTGATCAAAAACATCTCAGACTATGTCATGATATAAACAAAACTTGAATTCCGATGAAATCAACGCTTTTGTCTTCATCATAACAGAAAAAAACGCATAAAGCAACTTCATTTTTATTATTAGCTCATGAAAACTTGAAGCATATTTTTAACACAATCAGAGATTGAAGTTCGTGGAATATGTCATATGGGTTATTTTACAGTACGCATCTATGCCCTCATTATTTGATCGAAGGATGTAAGTGTGATGTGCGAATCTTCTGTTTAATCACATACAAACTCTCATGAACATATTGTTTCTCTCGAAGTCTAGATACATGTTTGAAAATGACAATATCTTTTATGTCCTGACTGAAATCAGACGAGAAGTTGATCGACAGGAAATTTTTTCCGTTAACTATTGTGTACGACTTGAACCCGTCACAATCGAATGAATTCAAATGTTCAGAAGTCAGCGTACCTTGTAGTTCGTATAAGATTCTATATATTTTTCATATAGAACGTTACTCTCATTTGATAGTAACAATAATTGAAAAAATGTCAAGTTCGAATTGGATTACTTTTAGAATTTGATTACATTTGTAACAGCCTTACCCCTAATTCCAATGAAATGAGATTTTGACGGCTAAGTACCAAAACTCGCAAATGCAGTTTTTGATTTGTTTGTTGTTCATCAACAATTTAATTTAGATTTTAGTGACAAAACGAAGATCGATGCTAGAGAAATCCTATAGATATATAACTTACTTTGTTCGTTCGTAGTGCATCAGCCAGATATTCCGCTCCAATGTCTCCGATTTGATTGGTGTACAATTGTAACTTAGTGAGCGTCTGTATTGAAAAGTAAGCATAATTATGGAAGCTAAATACAAATACTATTTAACATTTTTCTTCATATGATGACGCACAATAGATGCACATTTATGCGACTGTTTAGCCTGTGGTGAAAAATCAATAGTAACAATAGGCATATTTTTGCAAATGATGCGAGTCCATAAAATTGTCAGTTGAGAAACATATTCCTCAAACTTAATTAGTAGCGTGTGGCTTCGAAAGATATACGTATTTCATTGATTAAAAAACGTTTAAAATAGAACTACTAGTAATATTTCGCTGTGCAGCTTAGTCGAGTGAGCTAACCCTAGTTTTAAAATTCTCTGCATATTGATGCGATCGTAAAGAAAAAGACGCAATTGACTTGAAATTTTCATGCAAACAATTGTGGATCAAATACAAGTTCAAACATCTAATTTCATTCTTTTAAAACTCAGAGAATTTTTAGATACAAATCGATTAAATTCCATAAAAGTAAATGCTACAGATTCGACTTTGTTATTTGCTGACGATTGATATAAATTGGTTAGTCGTCCCTATACTATAGAAATTGAATCACGCAATGTTGACTAGAAATCCATGCACTGTCTTTACAAAGCATATATTATGCATGATTTTACTAGGCGTTTCCCAGCATTTTCAAAGGGACCTATTCTACAAAGTTCCGATTTAATGTTCAAGATTCCACAGCTGGCATTATATGGTGCTATTTTCTCAAATAAGAAACAGAATATTTGTTAAACCATCAATGTTACTCTCTGTAATACCTGAAATTTATGCCATTTTAAGAGTCTAAACGGTTAAAAAACCCAATGTCATCTTACCTCATTAGTTTTTAATTCAGCGACAACAATCTCCATATCTAGATCGGTTAAATTCGATGAATTCAAATCGAGCGTTAATTTATCCGGATTCTTTTTAATGCGTTCCTGAAGCGTTTGGTTTTCGTATTTTGGAACGTTCTCCATTTTGATGTTCTTAATTTGAGCTTCTATTTCCTTTAATTTGTCAAGACCTTGTATATGTTTTTTAATCCTAGGTAATGGCTGCAGTTCTAATAATTTCAAGTCAGTCGTTCTCATGTATTCTTCAAATGGTCCTTTGGTATTCAATAGTTTCGTCGCTTGTTTGTCATAACGAACAGCCACGAAATTTAATATTTGCTTAAACAAGCCCTGTTGTTCACCTTGAAGAATGCGTTTGTACTCTTCCATTTTGTTCTTCTGAGCATTTTCGATTTCTCGGATGTTTTCTAGCAAAAAGGTTTCATGATCGTTGATAATTTTACGAAATGATGCCATGGTGTCAGATACTTGTTTTTGATTGGACTGACTTTCTGCTTCAATCTCTATTATCATTTTGTCCGTTCGATTTAATCGGTAGGTCAAACACGATTGAACTCCCTGTAAGCCATTTTCGCACTTAAAAAAAGGAAACATCATAGTGAATGCTTTTAAAGCTAATTATGTAAATAATGCTAACCTCATCTTCGAATGACTTTACGTAGCCAGTCACTAAGGTAAAAGGGTGATCTTTGTGCTTAAGTTCTTTGCAGTTTCCGCAAATTTGTTTTGCACACCCTTCGCACCAATACTTACGCTTATCATCATCATCATGTTCCTGACATTTGGGCATGTCGAACGGTCTGGCCTGGACAGAAATTTTTATGTGATTTTGAAATTGACCTTCATGAACGATGTTCCAGCATTGGGTGCAAAAACAAAGTTGGCAATTGCTATCGCACCAATGTTCAGCTTTGTTACCTTCACATCTACCGCACTGTGGTGCAATTAATTCGGGATGATCTAAAGAAAAACATTATATTCATGGCTATAATAATTATTTTACTTTTTCGAGGTATTTCGCATCATTTTCATAACTTTTCAAGATTATTAAATTCCAATAGAAACCAAATAATATTCCCATCTGAAACTACTCGAAACACTTTGCTTATTAGAGAAGTTTTATTTGAATCACAACTCAAATGATTGAAATCAACAGTGTTTGTTTTTTTAATTTTTTAACTGGTAGCTAAAGAAAATTTAGTACTAGCAAGAATCATCCACTCACCAATTAGTTGTACAAGTTCAAGCACAACTTCGTTGGGAGGCAGTTTGTTGATAGCATTTCCTTCAACTTTGGTTCCATCCCGCTTCGGACACTCCAACAGACCATGATTCTGCGAAGTCATTTGTTGAATGCATTGGAAGCAAAAAGTATGCGAACATGGCAGCATACGCGGCTGATCAAAATGTTTAAGACAAATAGGACATGTGATCACATCTTCAACTAATGTTGTAAAATCAGATGCCATATCAATCGATTGACAATAATCGGAATGAAAAATTTCAAATCTAGAAAAGGAAGATCCTAAACACATGTTTGATACTGATTAGAGAGAAGCAAGCTACACCGCTCACTCATTGAAACGGTTCTTCTAATTAAATTATCGATATCGAATGGATTGATGAGGACGAGGCTTTTTTTCGATCAAATAATCAGAATTATGCATGTGTATGAGACTTACATTGACATAGACTCAACCCGACGTATTTGTATCAGAACTGAATTATTGCGCATTGCGTGGCAGATATTCCTTGGAATCGTATATTGCCTATGAACTCGATGAAACACTCACACTCGCAACCTTATCCAGGTAGAAGATATTCGATTGGACTCTGCTGGGTCCTCATCAAATCGAGAGAATCGTGTCGAGTTTGTTAGAAATATTGCTCTTGAATCTTTCTGAAATGCCAGAAGCATTCTGTAGAATTCCATCAGATTGCATCGAACCTCGACTCAATCAAATAGGACTTCGGCAAACAAAATTTCTCATTAGGAATATTCGATCAGTTACATTAATGAACTTAAATAAATAGTAGTCAAGTAATGTATTAATTACACTTTTATTGTCAGAATATAATTTGTAGATGTGAAAGACAACTTCGACCATTTTGATCGATTTGATTCAATTTTAGACACAACATTTTTCTATAAAACAGTTAGCTTACTCACTATTCTTTCCCATCTCATGACTCATATTTATTATCATGCATAAGAAATAAAATACGCTTTCTGGTACCTTTTTGCATTAAAAAATAGATCTGAAAAGTCTTCGACTATATTCAAGCGTCGCTTCTCTATTTTACTATGAATTTGAAAACAAGAAAAATCGAGTAACTGGCTGAGTTGTTACAGTTCACATGTTTATAACTTACATAAGTCTTGAAGAAAATCCAACAGCAAGTGAGTTGCATTGAAATCGAAAAAAGACGACTTCCTTTTTCACGGCATTCGTATTACAGACAACATACGAATCAACTTCATCTGAACGTTTCGCGACCATAAATTTTTGTTACTTTCGGAGTCTGTGTGGTGCCATAAATACGAAATCATAATGAACTTTTTTTCGTTTTTTGTGTAGACAGCTGGATAGAGATTATGAAAATGACTTTAAAAAAGATATATAGTTGTAAGATTTTCAAAACATTTTTCTTTCAGAAAAACATTTAAAATTGCGAGATACATCAATTTTTTCATTGAAAATATGTAAATTTTGGAAATGTTGCTATGTTCTAATCTTTTTTCATCATTTTTACTTCTCGAAGCAAATTTTTTTATTTTCGTTACGTAAAGCTGACTCTAGAGAACTATGTAGTATAGTTCTCTACCCAGTCCGATGCAAAAACGATCTTAAAGTAATTGAAATGATTTGAAAAAAAACCAGACCAAGTTTAATTTGTCCAAAGAACCTGACAAAACGATTTTTCAAATATTTCTTTTTCCTAATTATGCGTCATTTATGCCTTTGGACAAAAGGCTTTTCCCAACCTCCCCTTGAATCACATTCACCTTATGAGCTCGAAATCTGAAAATTTGTCTGTATTTACTCCATCAGAAATATATATCAGTGGCACTACCCGAACTCCTATTGCTTGGAATTTCAGAGTCGAAAGTTACACTGGAGAGCAATGACAAATTGGTGAGGGTGAGGGTGTGGGTGTGGCTGCTAGTTTTTTGTTCAACTGGTTCCACATCCAAACCCGATTAACATTAAACTGTTTGGACACTGAGAAAAAAATGCGTGCCAAAAAAAGATTCAGGTGGTGAATAGTTCATTTACAGAGAATGGTAAGCAAAAGTCACTGTTTTCTGTAAAAATCAATGTACTATCTAAATCATTTTTTCTTGCGTTATTATTATTATAGTTCCAACTTGAGCTCTATCAGTATTGATTTTCGTCTGTCCCATTATTATCAAGTGAGCTCATTGTCATATTGGAGTGCATGCCTATTCAAATAATCAATAAGTCACAGATGAAGAAGGGAAGCGGAGACAGTAAGGTGACCGAAAAAGAAAGGGGCAGATGAAATGGAATGACAACTGAAGGGCTACGATGGAATACAGACGATTAATGACATTCGATCGCGTTTAAAATTGGAGAGAGAACAATGAAAATAGAGAAAAACAAAATGTGTGTTCAATGAGATGCGGAGAAAAAAAAGCATTTGAAGAAGATAGTCTGAGAAATGATAAGGCGAACATATGCCGGTGACGAAAGGAATGGACGAATTTTGAAAGGAAAGAAAAACAAGTCGAAAACCTGAAATAAAGAGAACAAACCAAAAACTATTCTGAATGGGAGCCTACTTCTTCACCCGTCACCTTGAGATCTTCTCTCATCAGCCTACCTACATCCAGACTAACGCAGAGAGAGAGAGAGAGAGAAATCCTTGATGTGGTTGATAAAGGGGAGCGGATGGGAAAAATGAAAAGAATGCGACCGACCAGGGCCAAAGTAGGGACTAAACGAAGCAAGAAATGAATTGTAAGTCCGCTGGTGACGAACAAAGATGGACAGTCGACGCAGAATAGACGTTGGGAAGACTGAGAATGCACTTAAAGAAGTCCGGACAGTGACAGGTGAACGAAGAGGGTAGCGAAGGACTGGGAGAGCAAGAAGACATCCTATAATCTGAAATAAAGAAAATAAAACAACGAAAACTTTCAGAAAACGTTCCCACTCATTCATCTGTTGCTGCGGGGTTCTCTATCCAGACTGTTAGCTTACTTTCAAGCCAACAGAAAGAGAGACTTTGCTTCGATT
>CAJNSZ010001375.1:0-20535 GCA_905329745.1 Rotaria sp. Silwood2 | reverse complement strand
GGAAGAATTTAGTGCTCGCAATGATTCGACCTCTATTCAAGATAAATTTCATCACGAAACAGAAGCATATTTAAAACAATCATGGGATCCTTTATTTACTGAAGTGAAAAAAATGGAAGAAGACATTAATGATTTAAAAAACTCAAATCAGAACAAACAACAGACATAGTTTTGTATTATTAATTAAAAAAATGAATAATCTCTTTACTTTTCTTAAAACACAAATTTGTTTTATTAATGATTAAATTTTATTTCCATTCTAGATTGTTTTATTATTGTTTTAAATTAAACTTAAGTTTTTTTTCAACTATTTTATTTTCCAGAACATCGAATAACTTTGTAATTCTTGGATATGCGATATAATTATTAAATTTTAGAAGGATGAATTTAACATTTGATCGAGCAGAATCGAACTTCAGAGAGTCTATCAAAGATGGCATTGATAGATTGCAGAGCATAGTCACATCAATGGCAGAACGAGGACAGACCAACAACGAATTTGATGACGAAGAAGCTGCGTTTCTACGACAAGTTGAAAAGACAAAAGATACTACAGTCCAACAATGTGAGGACGTCAAAAAATTAATTATCGGAAAACGACCTAGTCCAAACGCTTCACAGTCCGAAAAAGATGATTATCGTGAACTTCTTCGATATGCTGATCAAGGCATGGGGAAACTTCGAAATTGGATTGAAAATATGTTTTCTAAACTCATTGACATTATCAAACAAATTGTCACTTGGATTTGGAATCAAATTGTTGACATTGGAAAAAAAATTGCAAATGCCTTCAAAAGTGTCATCGATCTCTTTTTTTAATATACAAATAATTAAAAAGATTCTTCACATAAATAAAGCAATATTTGATTATATTATAAATAAATTTTGTTATTTTTTTATTCTAGATCGATTTTCATTGACAACATGACTTTTCGAAATCCAATTGGAAATTATCAAGTAATAATAATACGTTATTTTTTACTTTCATTCTCAAAATATTTTGTTTAGAAAGGATCACCATCAACAAATCAATCACCAGTTATTCAGCATCAAAATTATACCAGTGTAAATCATTTTTACTGTACTAACGGATGGATCACTTCTAAGTGCATCGACGGATTTCTGAGTGAAATTCGATTGGGCTCGAATGATTATTTTTCAGTTGAAATTTAACTATCATACTTCAAAGAATGACACTATACTTCCGTTTTGTCAATGAATAATCTTATGGTTTTTTTTTCTTGTAGAAAATTCTAACAATAATCGAAGATCAAAATCAAGAAAGAATTCCAACATTAATTCTTAAATTAAAAAAGGAAACACCATCTGGTGACAATAGAATCAAAAATTTCTTTCAACGTAGACGTTCAAAATCTGCAAGCTCAGGTGATGAAATTGAACAACAAGTTGATGCTACTCTGGAAAGTTTTAAACGTGAAATAATCAAAAATATTAAAGAGTGTCAACAAATCGTACTTTCAGCAAGACCAAATCCTGCAATGTAAAATCAAGATCCACAAGGTTATCGAGTTCATTCGGAAAATTACAAAAAAATTATTGCAATTAGGTACTGAAATTGCTAAACGTATGGAAGATTCATTCAATGAGATATTTGAACATTACGAACAATATATTGAAAACATTTGGATAGATATTTGTCAACAAACAAGATGTGCGAGTTGTACAAAGACAATTCGATCAAGAAATGAACCAAAATATGAATCGATACTGGAAACCTATCTTTGATAACGCTGATCATTTCGTTCACGATGTATATCAAATGACTGGTCCTAAAACTATAAGATAGATCTTTGTTGATCGATAGCCATTCATTTTTCTTTTAAACTTGAAAACAAAACAATAATATTTTATATGTAATTGCATTATTTCATTTCAAATAGAATGTTCGATAGAAAAGTGCAATGAGGATGTTTTTTTGTACGATTGTAATATATCAGAATACCTTCATGTAGAGAAGAAATAAAGACTTAACCTTTTTATTGTAATCATAATAATGATCACACTGTTTTCGAAAGATTTTATTATAATGATTTATTATTATCAAACAAGCAAGATTATCGATGTAATAAAATGATAAATAAATGCAAATATTGATCAAACTGTTCTATTTGTTCTTATATATTCTCAAGGATCCGTGTCTTCTAGATTGTGAGCAATTTTCCTTAATTGGAGGAAAATATGTCCTCAAAGTAGAACCGAGGTAGAGAGATGAAAATATTTGCATTATAGAATCAAAAGCAAAATAGAAACAGTAAGAAAATTAGTAGAGACAAATCGATTCTATCGATGATATCATCTCTATCAAGCTAGTGTAACACTGAACGGACGAGTGTCGTTCAGGTCATCTTTTTTCACTTTATACTGTGAAGGAAGGTATTTAAGGAAACAGAAATAATCGGGAACAGTTAATAAAAATGTCGATTGTGAACCAAGATAACATTTCTTTCAGTGCCACACAATCTGGTAAAAATGGGATAATGTACAAAAACTATCTTTTTAGATTAACACGTAAAAATAACAAGGGAAATCAAATATGAATTTGTACACACAAGTTATGCAATCGTTCAATTATCATGCGTGAAGGCTTAATTGTAAAAACTTCACCTATTAAATCAGATGGAAGTCATGAATTCCAAAATCAGCGAAAATTGGATGCAAATTATATATGAATGTATTAGATAAATAAAACGAAGAATCGATGAAGAACCTGGAACACCAATATCTGTATTATATGAACAACAAGTTAAAAAATTCAAATGAGAAAATGGTGCGGCCGGATCAGTTCCAGTATTTGACCGTTTGAAGTCTTGACGGTGTGGATATTAAGAGAAGAGTTTCATCAACACCCCACACCAACCATCCACATCCTTCATACGCATAAATCATTTTATGAGACTTGAGAGTTTCGAAAAACTAAATAAAAATAGTCAAATATTCAAATATATTCAGATTATAAATGTTAATATAAAAATATTTGTAGTGAGCTAACTAATTAGTTTTACACTACGAGTTAAGATCGACATTGCATCAGAGTGAAAGTTTTGTTTTAATCTCATTCTGAATGAATTCTTAGTTATTGAAATTATTATTGTTTTGATGATTACTATATATTATTTCAGAAAATATTCTAAAATACATCCATATAGTAAAACTATAGATTTTTTTATTGTTTCACAATTTGATAATAATGTTTGTATTTAAATAAGTCGAAGTTCATTCATATTTTTGATTTCTATTCGAATAATTAAATCTTAAACAAAAGTAATGAAGAATAAAAATGAAAATGATATTCAAATGAAAAAGAAAAACAAGTAAAAACTTATTTTAATTAATCGCTGTCGCTTTTCAAAAAAAAGAACCTGAAACATGTACACTATAATCTTTTAATTTATTTATACTAATCAATTTAATCAATTTCTTGATATAGAAAAATAAAAGGTGTTTATAAAATATATAAGAATAATAATTTATAGATTTTACTTATTAATTTTTGAAAAAAGAAATTGTCCAATTAGTAGTTCAATTTTTTTTATAACTCATAATCATTTCAATAAATTCTAAATCTAGATAATTTTCCAAGGGGGAACAAACTGATTTCTACCTAAGAAATCAGCTTGAAATCAATAGAAATCAGTGAAATCGTGAGAAATCAATGAAATCAGAGAAATCAATGAAATCAACAGAAATCAACAGAAATCAATAGAAATCAACAGAAATCAATAGAAATCAATAGAAATCAATAGAAATCAACAGAAATCAATAGAAATCAACAGAAATCAATAGAAATCAACAGAAATCAGAGAAATCAATAGAAATCAAGAAAATCAACAGAAAATACTAGAAACCATTGTTATTATATATATTGATCAATTTTCTAAAATTATCCGAAATGGAGTAGAGAATAACGAAAATGCTGCAGTGTTATTCAATATTCGTTAACAATGTGCAAAAAGAACGAAACTAAAGGAAGTATTTTATATAGTTACATATATAAAACGTGACCAAAATGCATCCAATAACCATTCAATATCGATATCTAGATTTTTTATTCTGTTTCTTTTCGTATATGTCCTTTTCTCATATAACTAACGAAAGAACGGATATATTTCTTTTCGTTCACTTCTATATTTCTCTTCACTAACGAACATTATCTTTGTGTTCATTTGATTTTCTTCACACTAACTTTCCATTGAGCCATTTTCAAATATGTCCAACAATGGAAATGTTTTACCAGACAATGTTATGGAATTTCAAGATGAACGTTTTTTTCGAATTTGTAAAAAGTTTTGCCGGCGAGAAGCTAGCTACTCTTCTCGAGTATCAAGACATCAATAATGTGCATTGTCTTTTAGCTTCTGATGATCCCTTCGAAATTTTATCATATGACTCCGATAATTTACTTGAATTGAAAAAGAAAACGTGTGTAAAATTAAATACCAATACATTTTTTGTTTTACCTGGCATTAAGAGTAAGATGACATTACTTAAAAGTGCATTAATAAAAAAAAAGAATGAGTTAAAAAAAGGAACAAAACAAATGTGTTCAAACATTTATATGTCAAATAATACGTCTTATATTAGTTCGGCAACAAATTATTCTACACCTTTTATACATTCATCTATCCAACAATCAGAAAACAATTCTTCATCATCTGCTACCAGCTCAAATTTTGAAGAAAATCTTAAAAAACATTTAATTAATACACTTAATGATTGGCTCAACAAAAGAAAGCAAAATAAAAATGAACAAGATTATCAAATAAAAGAAGGGATAGATTATGAAATCATCGTGAATTCTATTGACAACAAAGTGTTGATACGATGTTAATGCGGTATAAATTATACATTAGGTCACAAGGACAACAATTATCTTGTAAGTCATTCCGCTATGAATATTATATTATTCGAAAAAAGTAGGTAATCATACATAGTTTTCTAAGTCCTTCTTTAGATTTGTAGAGGATTCAACAAGTTTTCGAAGAAAAGTGCGGTTCACCAAGAGGGGCAGTTGTGATCGAAATACACAATTTCAGAAAACAATCCGTAGAAATAAGCATGAAAGTCAGTTTCAAGTGCAATGATAGTTGCCTCTACTTCACTTGCTGTAAATTTGCCACTTCCATTAGATATTAAGTATAAAGAAGAATTTGAGTTGATGTATACGTTGCTCATTTATAAATAAATTCTATAGGAAATTTTTAATGCAGTTTATTGAAAAAATTATACAGATTGAATTTTCACTTTGTTTACTTTTGAAATACTCTTTTCGCAGTAAAACAATTAGTTTACAGAGGTAATGATGCACCAAACACTGTCGAATCAAGGTGGTCTGGCTTTTGGTACGCTTTACTATGTTCTTTTCTTCCATCTATAACAATTATTGTTTGCATCGATCTGAAAACATTATTATTATCATGATTTTAAATGATATTCATTTCATTATGTCTTTTTCTTAGTCCTCTCTGATTATTATTGTCCGAAGATCTATACAATACTTAAATTTAATCTATACATTAAAATTAAAACAATTCAATAAACTGTATGGAACGGAAATTAGTGTATTTATTTTTTCATATTGTTTTAAGTACATCTAACGGTGACATTATTTTTTCTGTCTGACATTTCGTGCAAGGGTCATATGTGATACAGCAGATGAATTAGAAATAAGAGTATCATCTATGAACGTCACACTTTTTTTTGTTAAAATTGACGTTGAGTATCATTTTTTAATAATCAATCTGAATATTATAAACGTTTATTCTCAGCGGATATCAACACTTCGTAAATTGTATTCCTGCTAGCAAATCTAAACACAGTAACATCATTAAAAGTTGATATGAAAAAATATTTTATTTGTATTACTTATTGTGTGTAAGTTAATGAGAATAGCTGTTTTGTGTTATAATGTGACTTGAAACCATTAATACGTAGTTTATTTTGACTAAAGTGGTAACCTAATAAAAACCATGTATCGAAATATTTAAACATCGCGTTTGGATCTCTTTATACATCTTGAACCACTTCATAAGAAGAATAGTATAGCATTTCAATTCATTTTATTATTTTTCTCATTCACCCAATTAAATGCGTATTTTAATAAACAACAGCTTTTCTTGTTATTTTAGATATCAAACTATACTCGTCATTTAACAAATAAAATTCCATGTTCTATGGTTCAACAAAAATTGATAGATCTTCGTGAAAAACTGGCCATCAATGTTGCTTCTTCTATTGATAATTCCAATACGTCTGACGATTCAACAATCAATACTGTACCAAATTTAATTTCATCTATCCAAACAACTCAAGAAAAAAGAAAAACAAACCAAACATCGTGTTCATCAAAGTCGAAGAAAAAGAAAAATATTTGAGCGTGTATTCTAGCTAGAGTTTTTATTGTATCTATAGCATTTTATTATTTATTTCTTAGTGTGACGCATTACATATTGTTATTTTACGAGAAAATTGATTTATATATACTTAAGTGAAATAAATTTAGCATCAAGTTCTGATTTTGAATTGTTTTATTTGGAAGCTTTTCAAAACTCATGCATCATAAGAATTTTTTAATAATCGTGAGAAAAAATTGTAAAATAAAATGATATTTAGAAATGATATGAAGTGACTATCCAGATAGATGAACTAAAGTTTAATAGAGTATTTCTTTTTTATTGGAAGTAGCTTAAAATATATTTTGTTTCTGAACATAATTCCTTTCTTTGTTGTGATATTTGTAAATCTTTACAATATGACGATGATTGCAATACTATTTTTAGAACTTTCAGGAAATGTCAGATTTATTGTATACAAATAATTTAACTGAAGAAGTTCTGTCGTATCGCAATGATGCATTTTATAGCTTAGTCGAAGAGCAGTGTGGCACTGTGGTGCTCGAAATTATGCAAGCACAAGATATATCATCTATTAGTTGTCTTCTTGGTATTCAAAATATATTTACTTTTCTGGAGCTTGATTCAGATGAATTGATTCCGTTAAAAAGAAAAGCTGGAATCATACTTAATGATGGTCGTTTTATTGTAAAAAAAGGAATTATATACAAGGTTGAAACTTTTCTCCATGCTCTTCATCATCTTAATCGTCAAAATTTGACTTCTGCTTACCATAACTCTAACAACTCTTCGGATTTAACTATTTCTGAACAATTATTACAAAAATTTCCGTTTATTCGAACATTAATTTCGTATTCAAATCTTATTTGCAACAGTAAAATAGATTTTACATTTTTAAATGTTATTTTAAATAATATGATTCGTAATTTTATTACCGAAGAGAGAGGATATCGCTATGACATTACCGTTCGACAGTTTGCATCCTGTTTATATATTCTTGGTGGTCGCACGGCTTACGAATTCGTTCGTTTAAATATTCCGGCATTTCTTTCAAGTATACAAATCATCCAATCGTATATTGGTACATCAGAAAACCGTCTAAATGAAGGATTTTTCAATTATGCCGGTGCTTGCGACTATTTTAATATCAATCAATCTATGTTAGGGTTTTGTGCGGAAGATTCTACCGCAGTTGTTCCCAAAATTACATATGATACAACATCAAATACTTTTATTGGTTTCTCGCTTCCTCTTGATGACAATGGGGTTCCAATAATCGATTCAAATTCTACAGACTCGTTTTTTCATTTAGAAGAATGGTGTTCTGATCGGCCAATGACAAAATCACTCAACGCTTGTCTTGTTCAGCCACTCTCTGCCTCAATTAACAATAATTCACCGTATCTCCTAGCAGCATATGGAACTGATAACAAATTTGAATCATCAGATGTTATTTTACGTTGGTGCCATATTTATGAACAATTCAAAGCTAAAGATATTCGTATCATCGGCTATGCAACTGATTGTGACAGCCGCTATTTGCATGCCATGAGAATATCTCTTGGTTTCTTTTGTAATTTTATATATGAAGACCATCCAGATATACTTGAAATTGATCTTCCAACTAGCTGGTCGTGGTTTTTTATGCAGCATGAGAAGTTATATGTGTGCATACAAGACCCAATTTATATATGCACAAAATTACGTAACAGGCTTTTATCAAAAACAGCAACACTTCTTTTAGGTAATCAATTAATCAATATTGAACCACTTATTTATATAATTGAAAATTTTTCTAAATTCGATCATGCACTTGTTCTATCTGATATTGATCCTAAGGATCGCCAAAATTTTAAATCTTGCATAAAAATTTCAAACGACAACGTTTTAAAATTACTTGAACAAGTTCCCAATGCTATTGGTATTAGTATTTATCTCAAGGTAGGAAAAAAATAGTTTTAAAGTAGATGAATAAATGTCGGATCATAGTCGATTTGAAAACAAATAATTCATTGAAATGAATTTTCAAGGAAACTATTCGGATATACTCAAATAAGTTGATTAACATTAATCGAAAATTTTTAACAATGATTAACTATTCTATAAGAATCAAAGATGGAATTGAATCCGTTCGATTTAAATATGAAAAAATATAGTTTGACTCAGTTCACTTTTGAAAACAAATAAATTGATACAATTTCAGATAAGAATCTACCTAATCTAAACGTCATTGTCTAGCTATTGTAAGTGTTTTCGTTGCTTTTAAAAAACTCGAGTTTTTAGTTAGTTGAGATGAATACATGAATAAGATCATAGCACATCATTTTATAGTTTTTGACAATAGTTATTAATTACAGTTTCTTATTGCAGGCTATAAAAAGCATTCAACTTGCTTACATAGAAAAAGCAACAGGTATTATGGATAAAATATTTCATGCGTGGATCGTGGTGTTCATTTTCCGATTTTGGTATATGTGGATTAATTCAATAGAAAAACACAATCTTGAATCAATTCTTGCGCTATTATCCGGTTCAACAACACCTAGTCAACAAAAACACAACACAAAAAGTAAATATTTTATCACGTACCAGGAGCAGTCATCCTATTCCGCAATGTTGCACATTCCGGAACCAGTTCCGCCCGCGGAATCAGTTCCACCAATTCCGGAATCCCTCCAACCTAATTCCCAAATTCCTCCAAGTAATTCCGGAATTTCTTTAACTAATTCCGGAACTCCTCCAACTAATTCCGAAATTGTGTCCGAGACGGAATCGGTAGAAATTCCTAGGAATTCCCGCGAATTCCATCTAATNCAATACCGCACACCCACACCCCACACCACCCACACCCACACCCACACCCACCCACACCCACACCCACACCCACATCCATACCCGCACACCCACCCTCAATATAGGCGGAATGTAGTTCTTCATACAATCTTAACTTCTAACGACACTAAGGCTTTAGTTAATTATTTGTGTGTGAGTGTGAGTGTTTCCTTTTATCTTCCACCGACACGCACACTCTATTTAATGATAATTTTTAAGCAAATTCGAACTGTGAATTATGATATGGCGGACATATTTTTCATTCTCCATCGAATGAATGATAGATTTGCATGTGATCATGTAAGTATTCGAATATAGTTTTGATTTCATCGTAGTTTCTCTTATTGAACTCGATTATTATTTGACCTTCATTTGTATTAAACGCAAGGGGGAACAAACTGATTTCTAGTGGTAGAAATCAGTTTGAAATCAACGAAATCATCAGAAATCAATGAAATCAACGAAATCATCAGAAATCACAGAAATCAACAGAAATCAACAGAAATCAATAGAAATCAATGAAATCAATAGAAATCAATGAAATCAACAGAAATCAATAGAAATCAGCAGAAATCAATAGAAATCAATAGAAATCATTGTTATTAGATATATTTATCAACTTCTTAGAATTATCTGATATCGAATCAAAAGCGACAAAAATATTGTAAATTTATTCAGTTTTTGTTAACGTGGTGGCAAAAAATATGGCGTAGGGGCGACAGATCTAGAGAATCGTGCTCTTTTTGAGTAAAGTGCACATCTTTTCTAGTCATATTCATCATTCTATCAAATAGTAAACAAAATAATTAATGCAAGTGGTTTATATAGTTACATATACGAAACGTGACTGAAATTAATTTAATTACTGTTCAACGTGAATATCTAGAGATTTTTCTATTCTGTTTCTTTTCGTATATGTTCTTTCTTTTTATATAACTGACGAAAGGACAGCATATTTGTTTCCGTTCATTTCTATCTTCGTCTTCACTAACGAACACTATCTTTCTGTTCATTTGATTCTCTTCACATTTTTACTTTCAATTGAACCATTTTTAAATATGTCCAACAAAAGCAATGTTTTACCAGACAATGTTATGGAATTTGAAGATGAACGTTTTTTCGAATTCGTGAGAAGTTTTGCTGGCGAGAAGCTAGCTACTCTTCTTGAGTATCAAGATATTAATAGTGTATGTTGTCTTTTAGCAGCTGATGATCCTTTCGAAATTTTATCATACGATTCAGATGATTTACTTGATTTGAAGAAGAAAACATGCATAAAATTAAATACTAATGTATTTTCTGTTTTACCAGGCATTAAGAGTAAGATGATATTATTAAAAAATGCATTAATAAAAAAACAAAATGAGTTAAAGAAAAAAACAAAAAAAATGTCTTCAAATATTCCTATGCCAAATAATATATTCTCTATGAATTCCACAACCAATTATTCTACTATTTCTGTATGTTCATCTGTGAATAAAGCAGTAGATAATTCTTCATTATTTGCCACCAATTCAAATTTTGAAGAAAATCTTAAAAAAAACATAATTAATTCACTTTATGATTGGTTAAAGAAAAACGACCAAAGTAAAAATCAACAAAATTATCAAATCAAAGAAGGAATAGATTATGAAATCATCGTGAATTCTGTTGACAACAAGGTGTTGATACGATGTCAGTGTGGTATAAATTACACATTAGGTCACAAGGATAACAATTATCTTGTAAGTCATTTCACTCTGAATATTATACTTTTTGAAAAAGATAGGCAACAAAGTTTTCTACGTTCCTAGCTCAGTAGTGAATCCAGGAATTTTTGTAGGAGGGTACGGTTTAGCAAGAGGAGGGGACAGATGTGATCAAAGTACAAAATTTCGAAAAAAGATTCACAAAAATAAGCATGAAATCAATTTCAAACGGAGGGGCAGTTGCTCCTACCCTACTTGCTGTGAATCCACTACTACGCTTAGATATTGAGCATAGAAAAAAATGTGAGTTAATGCATACGTTGTTTATTTATGAATGAATGCTATAGGAAGTGCTCAGTGCAGGTTATTAAGAACGATTATACTGGTTGGTTTTTCATCTCCTTAACTTTTGAAATACTCTTTCCACAGATAAACAATTAGTTTAGGTAGGTAATGACGTACTAGTACTGTAAAATCAATACGGCGCTACTTTTGCCATACTTTACTGTGCTGTTATTTCGATTAATAACAATAATTGTTTCTATCGATCTGAAAGATATTATAATTATCATAACTTTAAATGATATTGATTTCATTGTCTTTTGTTTAATCCTTTCCTGTTATTATTGCTTAAAGACCTGCATAATAGTAAAAGTTAATCTACATATTTAAATGAAAACAATTCAATGAGGTGTATGAAAAGAAATTTAGTATTTTTTTTTCATATTTGTTTCACACATCTAATGACGACATCATTAATTCATGTTTGATAGTCCGTAAAAAGATAATATGCGAAGAGTAGATGCAACTATAAATAAGAATATTACCTATGAACATCATATTTTTCTTGTTGAAATTGACACTGAGTATCAGTGTTTTTACTAATCAATCCAAATATCTAAAATTCTTAATCTTAATGGATATCAACATTTTTTAAGTTGTATTTCTGCTAGTGAAGATTGAACAGTTACATCAGCGTAATTCTATATAGAAAAATAGTTGTTATTGATAACTTGTTGTGTACGATCTAATGAGAGCAATTCTATTGTGCTATCGATGTGGCTTAAAACAATTAAGATGTAGCTTATTTTGATTAAGATCTTCAGTTGACAAAACCGGTCGATCGAAATATTTAAACGTCGCGTTTGGATCTCATTATGTATCTTAGACCTCGTAATGAGAAGAATACCATGATATTTCCATTGACGTTATCATATTTCTCATTTATATAATCAAACCCATCTACTAATAAATAACATCTTTTCTTGTTATTTTAGTTATCAAATTATACCCGTCATTTAACAAATAAAAATCCATGTTCAATGGTTCAACAAAAATTGAAAGATCTTCCTGAAAATTTGACTGTCAATGCTGTTTCTACTATTGATTATTCTAACACATCTATTGATCCGATAATCAATACTGCATCAAATTCAATGTTATCTATCCAAACACCACTAAAAAAAATAAAAAAAAATCAAACATCTGGTTCATCATTGTCAACGAAAAAGAAATAGATTTAACTGTGTATTTTTAGCTAGGCTTTTATTGTATTTAATATATTACATTATTAATATCTCAGTGTGATCTATTCTATATTGTTATTTTACGAGAAAAACTGATTTATATATATTTTTGTGAAATAAATTTAGGATAAAATCCTGATTTGAATTTGTTTGATTTGAAAGAATTTCATAACTCATACTTATATTAACTGTTCAACAATCATGAGAAACAGTTATAACATGGAGACGACGTTTTGAAATGATTTGAAACAATTTTCCAGATGAAACGACTAATGCCTAATACAGTATCTCTTTTCATTTGAAACAATCTAAAACTTTTTTTCTGAACGTGGTCCTTTTCTGTGTTGTAATATTTGTGCTTAAGCCTTTACAATTTGATAGTGATTATAATAGCTTTTTTAGAACTTATAGGAAATGTCAATTTTACCGTCTACTAATAACTTAACAAAAGAAGTTCTGTCGTTTCGTAATGATGCGTTTTATAATTTAGTCGAACAGCAATGTGGTACTGTTGTTCTTGAAATTATGCAAGCACAAGATATCTCATCTGTTGATTGTCTTCTTGATATTAATAATATATTTAATTTTCTGGAGCTTGACTCAGATGAATTGATTCCGTTAAAAAGAAAAGCTGGAATCTTACTCAATGATGGTCGTTTTGTTGTAAAAAAAGGAATTATGCACAAAGTTGAAACATTTCTCCATACTCTTCATCACCTTAATCATCAAAATACGACTTCTTGCGATAATTTGAACAACTCTTCTGATTTGATTATTTCTGAACAATTATTACAAAAACTTCCGTTTATTCGAACACTTATCATTTATTCAAATCTAATTTGCAATAGCAAGATTGATTTCACATTTTTAAATGTTATTTTAAATAATATGATCAGAAATTTTATTACCGAAGAGAGAGGATATCGTTATGATACTATTGTTCGACAATTTGCGTCCTGTTTATATATTCTTGGTGGTCGTACAGCTTATGAATTCGTTCGTTTAAACATTCCGGGATTTCTTCCAAGTGTACAGATCATCCAATCGTATATTGGTACATCAGAAAATCATCTAGCCGAAGGATTATTCAATTATATAGGTGCTTGTGATTATCTTAATATCAACCAGTCAACGTTAGGTTTTTGTGCCGAAGATTCTACTGCAGTTGTTCCCAAAATTACATATGATACTACATCAAATACGTTTATCGGTTTCTCGCTTCCTCTTGACGACAATGGGGTGCCCATAATCGATTCATATTCGACAGACTCGTTTACTCGTCTTGAGCAATGGTGTTCTGATCTACCACTAGCAAAATCACTCAGCGCTTGTCTTGTTCAGCCACTTTCTACCTCGGTTAACAACATCTCGCCGTATCCTCTTGCAGCGTACGGAACAGATAGTACATTTAAATCATCAGATGTTATTCTACGTTGGCGCCATATTTATGAACAATTCAAAGCTAAAGGTATTCGTATAGTCGGCTTTTCAACAGACTGTGATAGTCTCTATTTACATGCTATGAGAATATCTCTTGGTTTTTTTGGTATGTTCACGTATGATGATCATCCAGATTTACTTGCAATTGATCTTCCAACTAACTGGTCATGGTTTTTTATGCAACACGAGCAGTTATATGTATGCATACAGGATCCAATTCATATATGTACAAAACTTCGTAACAGGCTTCTTTCAAAAACAGCAGCACTTCTTTTAGGAAATCAATTAATCAATATTGAACCACTTCTTTACATAATTGAAAACTTTTCTAAATTCGATCATGCACTTGTTCTATCTGACATTGATCCTAAGGATCGCCAGAATTTCAAATCTTGCACAAAGATTTCAAACGACAACGTTTTAATCTTACTTGAACAAGTTCCAAATGCTATCGGTATTAGTATATATCTTAAGGTAGGCAAAAGAAACAATTTTTAAGTAGATGAAGAAATTTGAGATCCTATTCAATTTGAAAATAGATGATTAATTGAAGTGGATTTAAGGAAGTTGTTTAAATATACTCAAATACATGGATTGATACTAAGCGAAAACTTTTAACAATGATTACCTGTTCCATTAGTATCAGAGAAAAGTTTGAATCCGTTCGGTTTAAGGATTTTAAAAAAATACATCATTTTGGTTCGGTTCATTTTTGGAAACACACGAATCGATCCCACGTCGGATCAGGATCTGCACAGTTTAAGCGTCACTTTCGAGCTATGAGAAGAGTTTTCGTTGCTTTTCAAAAACTCGATTTTTTAATTGCTAGTTAAAAAGATATGAGCAAGGTCATAGAATACCAGTTTTATGGTTTTTGATAATAGCTATTAATTGCAGTTTTTCGTTACAGGCTATAAAAAGTATTCAACTCGCTTATATAGAAAAAGCAACAGATATTATTGATCGGATATTCCATGCGTGGATCGTGGTGTTTATTTTCCGATTTTGGTATATGTGGATTATTTCAATGGAAAAAAACAATCTTGATTTAATTTTCACAGAACTATCCGGTTTAACCACACCTAATAAACAGAAATATAACACAAAAAGTAAATATTTTATCACCTACCAGTCGTACTTCTCAGTCGAAATCAATGCTCATAGTCTTATATATCTTGCTGTACTTGTCTCAGAAGGACAACTTCCTCTTGAAACTCTTAATATATGGTTACAAAATTCTCAAACTTGCGAAAGCACATTTAGATCGACTAGATCAATATCTAGCATTAATTCAGCAGGTGTAAACTTCACAGTTTCACAATTCCTTAATCGAATTAATAAATTATCCACATTACAAAACATCAAAATTAACACAAATGAAAACAAATTACATTTTCCTCAACATCATAAAGTATCATCATCTTCATTACGAAGTACTTCAAATTCATCAAATACAACTATTATTTCGAAGGCTGATATTGAAAATAGTGTTCTTAATGCATATAAATATGTAACTAATCTTTTTAAACCACTTCAAATCAAACAACTTTTACGAAATGGACAAACAATTTCAATTCAAGAACTTAGTAACACCATATCACGTCGGCTGGAGAATTTTTGGATAGCAGAAAACGATGATAGTAATAGCAAAAATGCAGATTTAGATACCGAGTCAGATGAGGAAACAGACAATAGTATCCATAAAGATGTTACATATGATAATGATAGTGATGAAGAAATAGATCCAGATGATAGCTATGATACTACACATAATTTTAACATATCTGCACACCGTGGAATAAGATTAGTCGATAATGTTAAAGAAGAATTTGCTCATACTTACTTTCAAGTTATCATTAATGGCGATAAAAATATATTCATAAACAAGCTGCTTGCTGGCTTTTGCAAAAAGATAGAAGTTCATTATCCTCCGATCGAACATTACGGGTTAGAGGTGAATAACAGATTGTATTTTCTGCTGTTTTTGTTGAAGTAAAAATGTTGTTGTTATATGTCATATTTGCACTGGAGATGGATCAAAAGAACCAGAACAAATATTTTTTTCGAATTATTTTCTTTATACATCGACGGTTATACATCATATTTATGCTACATGTACTAAGTAAGACTAGCCAGAGATGTGGAATACGATTAACCTCTGAGCATAGTAATTTGTTCCAAAACGTGTAATTATCTCTTATTTGTTGTTATGTGGCTACATAAAAAAATTTGATGCTGTTTGTATTAGATTAGATATTCACATTCTTGTCTGCTTATTCCAATCTGAGAAACAAATTGGACTTGATTAAATTTTTTATGCTTTTAGTTCATAGGAGTTCGAATTCTAATCGAATCCAGTTTGTTTCTTAGATTGGAATAAGCAGACAAGAATGTGAATATCTGATGTAATACAAACAGCATCGCATTTTTTATGTAGTCACATAACAACAATTAAGACATAATTACATGTTTTGGAACAAATTACTATGCTCAGAGGCTAATCATATTCCACATCTTTGACTAGTCTTACTTAGTACATGTTGTATAAATATGAGGTATAACCGTCGATGTATAAAGAAAAAAATTCGAAAAAGTTATATTCTTGCTTTCAGTCTATCCAGTCGTTTCACTGTTTTAAATTGTTGTTTTCTTCAATAAAATTCATCTAGTTATAAAATATGTCTAATTATGATAATATCAACGGATATAAAAGACTTTTTTCAAGTGATATAAAGAAAGCTGAAATTTTGATTGATGCTAGAAATCAATTTGAAATCAACAGAAATCACAGAAATCAATAGAAATCACAGAAATCAATAGAAATCACAGAAATCACTAGAAATCACTAGAAATCAATGAAATCATTAGAAATCAATGAAACCAAGAAATCAAGAAATCAGTTTGTTCCCCCTTGATTAAACGTGAGAACTTTTTCGAAATTCTCGATCATTTCTTTTGTTGTGAGATACTTCGTGTTCGAACATGACTATCGATAATTGTATGAGTAATGTATGTCAACTAATTATATCAAGTGTTTTTTCATCATTTCTTTTCTGTTCTTCCTTTTACTTTTCTCTTTGTATGCAGAGATCTTATTATTTGAAATCTACAACATATTCAGAAACCAACACCAAGAAGAAGTTAATAAATCTGCAAAGAGTTGTTGCTTTCATTCGTACAATATTGTGTACTTTCAAGAGTTACTGAAAATCAAAGTATTGAGAATCATTGTATCAATAGATTTCTGATATAATATTGTATATTTTAACTTTCACGACACTGCGTAATGCTTCTAGAATTTTGATGCGAATTATCTGTACTCTGATTGGTAATAATGAGCAGCAGAATTTATTCAAAAACGATTCTTTTTTAGAGATCTTCTCTTTTTGATGAATGCATTCTTAACATTATTTCTCAAACATGTGTTGATGGGCTGTTAAATAGGTATTTAAAATATTCATTTCCTATTAGTGCTAATATATATTGGTCATCGAATATATATTAGTCTTTATTTCTGACATTGATTTAGTATCGTTTACTTTCCCATCGTGAATTATTTTTAGGTGATTAAAGAAATATTAAATCATAGTATTAAAAACTGGGAAAAATGATAAACATTCACATAGATTTTTAATGCTAATCTTTAGAATATCTTTTATTAATATATGAATTATTGAGTTATACCGTAGAAGAATAAATTGTAACATAAAATAAAATCTAAATAACTATGAGAAACCAAAATGGACATTTCAGGCACTATCCTCATTAACACTGACTCAACATCAATTTGAAAAGCAAAAAAAAAGCATGTTTCAAAATTCTTTTATTTAGAAAAGAACTTCACTATTACAGATGAAATATTAGTGAAAGTTCTGATGTTATTTAAAAATTGGTTGTTCAAAAGTCATTGTCATTTTGGTATTAATGGATTTGAAATAAAAATAAATATCTATTCGTTCTGTAACTTTATTCACAAATAACATTGTTATGGGAGGATCATTTACTTGAACAATTGTTTGAATAGATAAATATTCTCCAATATATTTTGGTAATTGCTTTCCTATATAAATATACCAATCTTTAGAATGATGGCGAGGTTTCGTTGACTTTTGAAATAGATTATCGTTTACATTGAATTTTTTGTATAAATTAGGATGACATAGATTCGGAAAACGAAATGAATAAGTTACCCATCCTTTAATTAGTTTCATATCTGCTTTATAACGCCAGAGTATAGAATGTACTCTTATTTGGCCATGATAAAAACTATTCATTTGTAGATATTCGTTAATTATCCTTCGAAATGGTAGATTTTTGACATAGAATAATTGTTCATCAATCAATAATCGACAGAATTTTTCATAATTCTTGTCTTGATAATTCATTAAAATATCTATGGAATCTTGAATATATTTACGTAGATAGTATTGTCCTTTACTCATAATTGAATAAGAATTTGTGCGGATTACAGCGGCCGTTGAAAAACTCATTTTTCAATCACTTATATACTATTTTCATTACAAGTGTTGTACCATTGGAAAAATCTAACGTATCGTTGGAATGAAAAAAAAGGTGTTGCATGACGTATAGGTGATTCAGTTGATTTTATAAATAAAAAGAGAAACTATGAGTAGAATAAAAAATTTTTGTCGCATTCTTATTTAAATATAAGAAAGAAAAAAAGGGTGCGTTATGAATTTCAGGTAAAGAGAGCAAAACAAATCTGACTGAAGCTTTGTAAGAGGAAATGATTTATAAAAAAAATTAATAATTATGAAAATAACACCGCCACGTCGTTCTTTTCACAGCTTTCATCTTATATATGAGAAGATATTGACAGAATCATTCATCACAGAAATGAAACCTTTGTAAAACTAGACTTTTCCAATGTATTGAAATTGGGTTACAATTAAAGAATAATTGTTTCGAGAATACACAAGTAAAAAGGCCGATAGTAAATGTAACGATAGACGGAAACAAAATCGAATTAGTCAGAGAATTCAAATACCTAGGTTTTACCTGGACGGATAAACTATCGTTGAAACCAACAATCGAAAAAGCGATAGGAAATATTCAGAGATCGCTAGGAAAACTAAAATGGATGAAATCTGGTCGCAAAATGTCATGTAAAGCTCTCCGGCAATGTTTTTTCGCATTCACGTTCCCTCATTTCGCTTGGCTATTTCCACTTTTTCCACTCCTCCCAGAATCTCAACAAAATATATTGCAACAAAAATTCCGTGTGGGACTTCGGCTGGTGCATCGTTGCCCTTTCGTTTCTGCTCATAATCTGTTCAATGTCACCTCAGAACAACCCTTAGAATTTTATGTTAAAAAATATGTTCAACGAAGACTAAAGACCATTTTCACAACTGATCTTGGTTCTTCATTGTTCTATGAAGATATTTTTGGGTGGGACAACTTTTATAAAAGAAAAAACGATCATCTTGGGCATTTTTTTTGTTCACGTCGTGTTCGGCAATTGAAAGATCGACACGAGTCTTTCCTTTTAAAATGGTTGTCCTTTGTTGATGTGAATTAACGTCACAGAAAGACGCTTAAATGTAATGCTTTTGCAATTTTCTTTTTCGTTTTTTCTTTCGTTCTTGTTCTCTTTCTTATTACCTTTTATCTCGCGTTTGTTTCTCTTGGTTTGTTCTTCGTCTTTTTTCGGGTTGTTCGCTCTACTCACGTATCTCCGCTGCTACTCATCATCAGTACTTCTCTCACTATCTTCTTCTTCTCTTTCTTTTACTCTTGGTTTATTCTTTTCTTTTTCATTTATTTACTCTCTAAATATCCCCACGTGCAGAAGTTGGTACTCAGTATAGCATATTGTTGGCATAAATTGTAACGCTTTGCTTTAATGATGCACCATTTCGCCTATACATCTATAATTCTCTCTTTTATTATGTAAGCACTTCCGAGTGTTACATTCTCGAGCATAATAAAAAAAAAAAAAAAAAAAAAAAAATTGTTTCGAGAATAAGAAAATAATTACAAGTACTTCGATGATCGTATATTCATGATTTCTTGCAGTCGAACGAAAATTCATTTATATTGAAATTTTAAAGTAGTTATAATCTTGTCATATATAACAGAGAAAAGTTGACAAATGCAATCCATATTAAATATTGAATAAACAAAATTACAGTGTGTTGCGAAACTTTTTATTGCGGCACGTTTTCATTTATATGTAAGAAAGCAGAATTTATTATTTAAATGATAAATGGTTTTTATGCTAATGTCATTTTGATAACAGTATCATTAGACAATGTTATTCGATGATAATCGATAAAATAAATGCGGAAACTTCGGATTTAAATCTGAGAGTTATGCGTACTTCAAAAAGTGAATCATACGAATCAGTCATCCTAGAATGTCTGAACATCAAGATTACACTGGAAAACTAGCATTGTAAATGTTTATTTTCATTACGCGTTGCCAAACCAATTCGACTTGGAATCGAACAGCTCAAGTTTGAATTCTTTCCCGTGATTTGCCCTAAAACACTCATTTTTCCTATAACTTCATTTCTATTGGCCACTGTACAGTCAATAGTATTACATTGGGTGTGGGTGTGGGTGTGTGGTATGGGTGTTGGCGTGAGTGTGGGTGATTCTCTTCGTTATATGCACATCTCCGTTACACCCACCCACACCCACACCCTCAACATGT